>VWZK01004038.1:83865-111996 GCA_013396935.1 Baryphthengus martii | reverse complement strand
CCTGTCCAATCAAATCCCTGATTCACAGAGACATTTCAGTTTTCCTCTTTGTTGCAGAAGGATCATTATGTTTGGCTGCTTTGTGTTGTTTTGGTTTTTAGTCACAGAATTAATTTCTGCTGATATTTGAGCAGTGAATTTTTGCCATTTGGTAGCATCTGGGGAAAGGCAGAAAGCACGGCTTGTAAAAATAAGGCAGTATTTGTCAATAATGGAAATTCACTGGATGTAAAACATACAGTCCTGCCTTTGGTAGCATCATGTTTTGCTCTGGATTAGTGGCTGGATCTTGATTATGAAAGAATAACGTGCAAGACCTTAAAATAGCGCAATCTCTCTTTCTGTTAAAGGGCCATGATATTTATTAACAAGAATAACATTATTAAGTGTAATGAAGGCGCAGAGCAAAGATTTCGAGGCAGAGTTGTATTTCAAGATGACAAAGTACGGTTATCATTGAGCAAGCTTCTCTAAGTGTCTGTCTCAGTAATGCTGATAAAGTCATCAGAGCTACAGCACTAATTCTTTGTCAGTCAAGAGAAAAAATTATTACCACCGTGTTTCTTGGCTTTCAAAGAGAACATAACGTTGAAAATGCACGGCTCAGACTGAGCATTTGCCAAAAAAACCCACGAGGTTGTTCGGTGCTCCAGCCGGTTATAAATTACCCCCGGTATCACTTGACACCTGAATAGCCTGAGCACGCAAAAACCAGCCAGCTAATTGGGGGTATTATCTGATATGCAATCTAAATAAATGGCAGTGCCATCATTTAAAATTAGAAAATGCTTTCTTGACAGCCAGTTCTAATTTCTGCAGCCCTACAAGTGACCGAGTCCACAGCATGGGATCATTCCTCATGCTTCGTTCTTAGCCTGTATTTCTGAAGTGTGGATTGTGAAACATTTGACTGAAGTAAGTAAAATAAATTTAGGTATAGCCAGCTAAGGAGAAAAAGCCGTTTCCCGTTTCGCTGGGTTTAGGGTGGGTTTTTTCTCCTATTTTTCTCTCCTATCTTAGTAACACGGAACTAGGTTGTAACAAACTCCAGTATAGCACATGTAAATTAAATGTAAATTTGCTATTTAAGGCAACTGCCATGAAACAGTGATTTCAGCTGAAATAGATTCAGCTGTGCCCTGGCTTAGCCTCACCGCACTACAGGATAGCAGGCTGTAAATTGTCTGAAGGATTGCAAGGCAGCGCTGCAAAATACGGCAAAATCGAAGCGAGGGGCACTTGTAGGGATGATTTCATGTGCTCCTGGACTTTTCCTGTATGATGGGATTAAGTATCTGGTTGTCTCCTGTATAATTTGCCATTAAAAAATCTTCATTTGGTGAACCTTTCCCCCTCTAATTAAAGTCTCAAAAAATACAGGCAAACAAGTGGAGAGGTTAGCCTAAAATGCCTTCTGTGTGAAGGAAGAGCTCTCTTTTTCTTGAACAGAACTACAAATAGTAGGTCCCAAGCACACGTGGCTATCACAGAACATAAGATAAGGCCCGTTCTGACAGAGAGGGTGAGCAAGTAATGTGGTTGTGCCTCTACATTTTCATTTTTCTAAATGAACTCCTGAAGTTAATTAGTAAATCTGACACTTGAAATAGACGTGACTTTAAAAAACCCCGTCCTAGTAAATATTATTGATAGGCTATTATGCTCTTGGAACCATAGCTACTTTGACATAAAGACATAAAAATACATTTCTCAGTTCGGAAAGTACAAATCTAAATGAGATATTTTATAAGAGATGGAATAACAGAAGAGTCGTGACATGGAGATGAAAAGGAGCAGGGAGCAAAGGTGCTGATAAACATGTAAGTGCCTCTTCCGCTCTGCAGCAGACAGTGATATTCCCGTGCCGTTCAGTGAGCCAAAGGTACAGCTCTCAGGGAGAGAGTCAGTCCTTTTCCATAGAAGAGTCGCTCCCAATTCTGTGTGTCCATGTAAATAGTTTTAGGCAGTGAGCAGGTTTGAAATCGGTCGCTTGCTGTAATCTTTGCCCAAGTAAATCTCAAAAGCAAATCAACGGCCTTTGGGGGTAACTGAGGTTGGAACATGACTTAGTGAAGAGTTGTACACTGAAGGAAACTCCACAGGGCAGGTTCTGAGCAGCTGTTATTTTATTTTAGACCCAATTTTCCTTCAGAAAGGCACGACCTGCTAAAGGATGCTGTAAGAATAAATTGGAGGCTAGCCACTAGTTCTGACAATGGCAATCTAAGGAGATTAGAATTTTGAGGTGGAGAGTAGCTTTTGTGCCAGGATTTGCCTTTTTTAATAGTGGGGAAAAAAAGAAAAAATGTTATTCTTGCAGTCCTTACTGTAATTGTACCTCTAACTTTCACATACAATGAAATCTAAGTTTAAACCATCATATAAATCATGGATACATAACAAGTAGAAAAAAAAAAACAGAGATCTTCTCTCATCCAGAACCTCACAAGGGATGGAAAAAAGAGCTCCCAGAAAAAAACACACCGACTTTCAACCTCGTTTGTTTATAGTATTGTATTTTCTAGATAGGTTGCCTTACCGCTTTCATCTCTAACAACTTGTCTTTATTACCAAATTGACCTGTTATTTAACTCTTTCCACAGGAAATGTTATGTCCTGTTCGCATTAGTGTTTAAAATGTAAATTAGCTGCCTTTTTACAGCCTTCTGACCACAAACTCCTTGTATCTAGGCTGGTAAAAAATTACATTCTGTAGGAAAGACAGAGGTGAACAACTTTCCAGCTGGTAATCCCTTGAATACCTTCTATGCTCTTGATGATAGAAAAAAAACCAACAACAATAAAAAAAAACAAGAAAAACCACATCAGAAGACAGAATCATCTATTATGAAAGAAAGCCAAGCCAGACAGGCACAGATTAGACGGTCGGAGTCCTGGTGGTGTAGATGAGCGAGGAGTTTGCGGGTGTGGATGTGATCAGTGGATTCGGCAGAGCCTGGCTTGACGCTATTTATATCCAAACCGAGTTAGCTGTGGTGATTGGCCATAAAAGTTACAGTTTGGGTTAGCTACACCCCAATGAGGCTGAAGCGAGCGACTTAGCCTGGAGATAGAAGAAAAAGAGGAAAAATGGAAAAGGAGCTGGTAGAAAAAAAAAAAAAAGATATTAAATTTGTTGTTGATTTATCATCTCTCATAACCTGACTTTTGGTTCTGGCTTCAGCTACAAGGAAAAGAGAAGCCACTAGCAAAGTATCTACTAGGACATGTCTTTATAGATCATGAGGAAAACGAAGGAAAGAAATATAAATATACCAGCACTTACCTTTCTGCAGTAGCCTGTATGAGCTTTCTTTCCTAGACTCATCTCCAGAGTTTGGTTTTTTCCTAATTTTCCCCAAAAGAAACTATTGACAATTGCAAAGATGACCCAGTCAAAACTTTTCTTCAGCTTTTTGTCATTTTGTGAGTGAAATAATAATAACTTTTCATTCCTCTTAGAAAATGGAAATGTGTGGATGTTTGTCTATTGTAAAAAAGCTGTCACAACCCGACCCCCCCAAGAAAAACCTCAAAACTCACAGCAAAAAAAGGACACTTCAGCCTGAATGTTCCTCTCTTTTCCATTTGATTGTGTGTTTCAATCTCTGTTAATTACTTGGCTTCCCAACATAAAGCCCGTCCAGTTCTTTCCAATGTAATATTTAATATTCTGCTTTTCTCCATCATCTTCTGAAGGATACAGATTGTTCTCACCATTCACTTTCTGCACATTTGCAAATAGAGTTGCACAGATTGGGAGCCTTATGCTTCTTTTTGTGGCCTTTAATCTCTTCCTTTAAAACTTTCAGATTTCTCTAGTCTCTTTGATCACAACTGCAATAAACCCATCCTCCCTACAGGTTTTAAGACAATCCCAGATTATGTGGCTAGGAGAGGCAATAAGAGAATTACAGCTAAGAAAGAAATCAGTCTTGTTCTCTAATGACTTCTTATTTTCTGCTGCTGATAGAGTGAGAAGATTAAATCTCTATCTGCAAATCTTGTGAGGACAATCTAAGGAGGGGAGAAGCATAAATGATTAGACAACAAGTTCTGCCAGCAAAGGGAAGCGAGAATGTCGTTCAGCAAACGTTTGGAATGGAGGGAATGGTCGGAGATGGCCTAAGCAGCAAATAAGGCGTAGTCAATACGGTTGAAAATTTCCTCCTGGTTTTGACAGATTGGCAAAGGCATCTGTCATCCCCACTTTGATCAAAGCATTTTAAAGAGCGAAGAAGAATTTCGAGCTGTATTACTTAGAGGTGCAATATGTGGATCTAGGCTGTGACAGAGCAGGGCACGTTTCTTCAGCTAAGATATTGGCCCATTATCCCAATTCAGGTCCTTGCAAACGTGCAGAGCTGTGCATGTGCTTACGTTTGTTAGGCTTGTGTTTAAACCATAGACTGATTCCGAACCTCAGCTGACCTGGTATTGTTCATTTAAGAGAAATCACCATTATTTTATTTAAAGCTTAGAGATTAGGATGAAATGCATCTTGTTCCAGAAATAGTTCAACTGATTTCATCAAGGGACTGCTCTGTATATTTGAATTTGTTTCAGGGAAAAAAAGCAAGCGAGGAAGCTTATAAACAAGCGGCCTATGTTATCTCTATAAAACACAACAGTTATTTTAAAAAATGTACCCCAATTCTAGGAAAGAGCACTACAGGGGAAAGACCCGTCAGCTCAAATTTGTTCGGATAATCAACATAATGTTTTGCAAAACAAGGATTGGAGAGGGAAAATAAGTACACAGATAAAACCAGACTGGAGTTTCCCTTTGTTCTGTTCTTCGGCAGTTTCAGACACGTTATCATTTTATATCCCATTCAGCGAGCATTCAGCGTTGCCTATTTTATTCCAGTACCGTTAACTACCGAGACAACTTCAATTGTTGTCAAACTTGAGCTTTTCATTTGTTTGAATTATGATTTTTTGAGCAATGTTCCTCTCACCAGCTGGTATATTTGGTCATTGTAGGCCGCTGCTCACTTTGAATGCTTTACCTGGGCAGCCGCCTTTCTTTCGGAAATAATCAAGTAGCACATTCTTGTTGCTGAATAGTTGCTGGCATTTTGTATTTTTAACTATTCCCCTAGGATGAAATGAACTGAAATTAGCAGAGCGTTCACTGTATTTATTTTTAAAATAAATTAAAAAAAAAATAAAAAAATATTTATGCTTCCTGGAAACCTTGGCTATGGAACATTGTGCCCCAAAGGAAAAAACACGTCGTTAGCTCGTTACTGATCTTGTCAGTGTAGGCACAACTTCCCTGGATTTTACAGCCCTAATTCATGACAGCCTTTTAGCTACTCATTATTCCCAAGTCCCAGAATCATGAGCAGAAATTTATTGCAGGCATAGCATAAGTCACATGGGTCACTAAGATGCCTAAATAATTAAATTCCGGGCATGGGCACAGACATACACTGCGCTGCAGATGCAAATGACCCGCATTTTCAAAATATACCCAGCGTTTGCTTCGCATAGAACAAGAGGCTTGATGTTCAAAACCAGGTCCTAGAGGATTAAAATGAAAACTAAGCTCTGTGTGTGCACAAAGGGAGAGTGGAAGCTTCCAGCTTCTACTGATGGCAGATCAACCAAACTTTTGAGTCTTGGTATACCAGCAGTTCCCACAAAACACCTGCATTTCATTATTGTCCCTGGAGTGAAAAGGTTAGGAACATCCAGAGTCCAGAAAGTCAGGCTTTTACCCAGTGATAGAATCTAGTTCATAGATTAGAGAGCACTATAAAAGCGACCCTATTTTTACTAGTACTTTACTATTTGTGACAAAAGTGCGAGGAAGAACAGCGGTGTGAGCGGCGAGTGCTGAACACCGGCTGTTACGTTTAACGGTCCGCTCCCTCTTGATCTGACATAGTGGATTGTTCCCAAAATGTCTGTGGCAGAATTCACTTCAACTGTTGTCAGTCTTGCTTAGGAACACTTTGCTCATAGTGGTCTTGAGCACACCCATTTTCTCCCCTTTGATGTCTGCAGTAGGCTGGAGAATGTGACCGCGTCCCGGCAAAAACTTCGGTATTGTACATCAGAAGGTGTTCATCTGAAACACGTTATGTTACACAAGTTGTTGAAGTCCCTTGTAAGCATTATTCCAGGTGGATTTTGTAAGGGTGTTCTTTTTCTTTAACTCTTGCAGATTTTTGACAAAGAAGCTAAAGATCTGGAGCGCGAAGTCTGCTTTATTGACATTGCCAGCGATGAAATTCCCGAGCGCTATTACAAAGAATCGGAGGTAAGAGACAAGAATTTTTGTGTAATGATGAAGAAGGGAATGTAAGAGGTAAAAACTTTGATAGGAATCAAAACAATTTTATTTTTGCATGAAATCTTGCAGGTCAGTAGTATTTAAAAAGCTTTTGCTTAGAGGGGAAGGAGATGGCAACCTCTCTGACACTTTCTTTAGCGTATGGTTCCTCCAACCATTTGAATTACTTTCATACCCTTTTCAGAACAG
Organism: Baryphthengus martii; assembly: GCA_013396935.1. Classification (NCBI taxonomy): domain Eukaryota; kingdom Metazoa; phylum Chordata; class Aves; order Coraciiformes; family Momotidae; genus Baryphthengus; species Baryphthengus martii. The sequence continues at coordinate 105,503 of VWZK01004038.1, read as the reverse complement.
ACCTTTGATATTCAGCTGAACTCACTCAAACTAGAAAAGGACTTTTCTTTGAATCATGCAGCTGAGTTGTTTGGAGGTCTGAGCGCTTTAAAACATTACTGTTGTCCTTACTTGCATCTCAACTAATAAGTCACGCGAAAAGCCCGAGCCCAGGTAGGCTGCGACAAGAACGAGGCTGGTGCACAGTTGCTCCTGAGTGACCGTGGCACAAGACCACAAGGGACTGAAGCGTACGACAGCCTGCAGGAAATCTACTGAAAAGCACCAATGGCAGCAGACACCTTCACTCTCTTCAAATTCCCTTGAAAATTGCTCCCGTGTCTGTTTGATAGTGTACATCTCTGAAGAGCGCAGGGTTTTTCAGGTCAGCGCCGTTCACTGCTTGAAGTCGCCACCCCTCGTGCAACCGAAGGTGAGGGCTCGATGTTTTAACCTCAGACTTGAAAAATGATGGTTCACAACAAGTAGCTAGAGAGGAATGATCGGGTCTGTGCTCGCAATTCATTTTGGAGATAGGATTTGCCTCTGGAGCCAAGTATATATTCATAGCTGGCGATGAGTATGGCAGCTGCTTGACTATACAAAATGAGACTGCATAACCATTTTTAGGACAGAAAATGAAGACTTGCCAATGGATATATTTTTATACCGTAGGAGACGTGATTTTCAGACTAAAAAAGTCAGGTACTTGTTATTTTCCATGTATAGATTCTATTTCAAATTGTATGTACGGGTCATAAACCAAAATTGGGTCTACGGGAGAATGAAAAGTAATTTCAGTAGTTTCCTTAGATAATGAAATCCATCTGTTTAGTATCAAAAATTATATAACACCTCATGGAACAGCTTATTGGTGCCATCATCTTACCTGAACTCCAAGGTCTTCTGATTCCATTTAGGAACGACTGCTGCTATGGAACAGGTCAGCCTTTGACTGTGTTTTAAGGAAATCACGTCAGATTTTTCATCTCAGTGTGTGCCCTTCCAGAAATGGTGAACAGGAAGGGAACATCTAGCTCTCCAGCTTTCCTTCCCATTTTTAATAGCCAACAATAAAGCATAATTTCCATACGATTAATCTTATGATCTAAAAAACCACCCTCCTGCTAAGTGAGGAAAGAATTTCAGCCTTTGTGTTGTTACTTCAGAGAAAAATCTAGAGGCCTGATTCCAAGCAAAATGGAATTTTATATGGGTTTAGACATCAAAAATAGCCCAGCATCTGTTGTTTTTTTTCTGTACTGATGGATGATTTGTATGTTGGCTACCAAACTCTGTGTCAGATCTACACAAACGAGTAATAACACCTTAGCATTTAACTCTGCACACACTGTATTTGATACCTGAATTAATAAGGGTTGAATTCGGCATCTTCCGAAGTTCATCAGTTCTGGGGTTTTTATGCTGCCGTATGATGAGCATGCATCCAAATTCCCATTTCTGATGAGGCCTCTTACATAAGTTAGGGACTATAAAAAGATTTTTAATGTTTGTAAATGTGATTTCCATCTGTTTTCAATCAGAACAGAACAAAAAAGTAACTCTATGTAAATGGGAAACGATCTGTGTTTTCCAAGTACCGCTTTCAGAAATAACTAAGACCCATTTACTGTAAGCTTTCGAAAGGTATTTTAGTTACACTAATAACAACAATTTGGCCGCTTTTAGATCAGTTAATCTGAATTGATACTAAGTTTAAAGATTAAAAGCGAAGTACAATCCTCAGGATTTAAGAATTAGATCCTACAGGATAAATGTTCTGACTCCCATCCAGAAAGACCAATGAGACTGGTTTGAACTTCAGGCATGTTAATAATCTCTTCATTTCCATGGACTTTTCACATGCTTAAAATTAAGCAAGTTCCCTATCAGGGTCAGCATACTTAGCAGCTTCTAGAAATGAGCTTTCAGTTTCTTTCATATCCTGTTATGGCTTTTTATACCCTGCATCCCGTTCCAATTAAAAGTAGATTTGTTTTTAACGTCAAATTTTGTTATTTAGTTATAATATTGTATATTAAGAGAGACGGCTTAAATAATCTAAACCTTTTACACACTACTTCAAGCGTTTGCTCTGTGTTAGTGCTTATGAGCCTGCTTGTAGAAGCGCAATTTCACTAATTACATCGTTGCTATTAAGCTGGTAGTTGCGATTTCCATTCTTTTTAGCTCCAAAGGGCTCAGTTACCTTTCATAAGCTGTTTGGGTCAATAGCACACATTTTTCAGTGTCCTCTGTAGGAAAAGCCCCTTTCTACAATTGGCTGTGACTTTTCTTGGAGTTAGTGCATCAAACAACTCATTGGTTGCGACAGAGTGAACTACAGTGGATGTGTGACTTGGGTTTCATCCAAGGAGGAGACATCCAAGGAACCCAGAGCATCAGTCTCAGCACAAACAACCATTCTCTGCTTTCTGGCACCTATGAGCTAAAAAACTTTTTTTCAGTTGCCCTGGTGGGAATTTTGTAAACAGATCTATATTTTTCCATCCATTGTAACTTGCATAATAATGACTCACACATAAAAAGACGAAATGTATAAAACATCTTCATATGCATAATACTTCATTTGAATTGCATGGCTCATTTTGACTTGTTGCTGGTACTGCCGAGAGAGGAGAAGCGTTCCATGAAAATGTCATGACAGGTGAAGAAGAAAATGATTGGATTCAGCTTTGTGCAAATCTGCTTTTTCTCTCCTTCTAAACATTAACTAAAATTGAAAAGCAAAAAATATAGTTAGCTGGAGGCTTAAGGAGAGCTGTTGTTTCATTGAGGAACACTTTGCAGGAACTTCTGCCAATAATCCCGAGTGATCTCTTGACCAGAATCATCCAAGGGATTTGAATCCCCTGAAGAATGGAGGGCTTAGCTGTCAGTGGATGCACGAAAGAACTTAAGTCACTGAGTGAATAGTGATTCAGAAGAGAGTTTTCTCAGCTGCTACAGACACAGGGTCCAATTCTGTCGTCCATGGAGGTGTACTGAGCTGTACTGATCTCTGCTGTCAAAGGAGTTGCCTTGTAGCAGAGTGAAGGAGATAGAACTGCAGCAATTCGGCGTGTCCCAAAGCAGGTGACTTAATATTAACTGAATGACCAGCTATAAACTTCATTGTGAAGTAGCCACCAGAATACTTAGCAGTGCTGCCACATCTTAAAGAAGGATTATTTTTTTTTACAAGCCTGGACCTTAAAAATCCTGAAATTTTTAAGAAGATGAAATGGGAGGTTCCAAATGGAGGAAGCTTGTCTCCAGATCCGAGCTGACAGATCTGCCTGTTTTTCTGTTCCCAGATCTGAAAGCACGTATGCCATTGAAAACAGAATTTTGTATTTGTGTATAAAGAAGGTACAAGCCCACAGGTAAAAGTGGTTGCACATTCTGTCAAGTCATTTCCTTGTGACTTTACCATCGATGCATATGCATCACCAGCCATCCTGTGTTCCCCATACAGACATATATATTTATCTGAATTATAGAAAAGACTAAAACCGAGCTATGCTGAAGAGTGAGGCCCTCAAGTGAATCATTCAACCAAATGAAACATTTGCTGTAGATGTGAGCTACTGAGCAAAATGTTCTGCTTGAACATATTCAAGTTCTCAAAATTAACAGTGCTTCAGTTCCTGTTTAGAACAAAGCGGTTGAGAGTCGGACAAATGGAATAAACTTTGAAAGTTACTCCCAAACAGGAGAGGTTTGTGCAGCTGCTGTAGTTTTCCTCTTCAGTTGCCGGCTTTGACTTTTACACAGCTGCACTGTAACAGGTCCAGCTTACTCCTGTCCAGGTGCTTTCAGAATAACAAACTCTTGATCACATTACAGACCCAGAAAATGATGGTGGCTGAAATAATACAGCTGCCTCAGCCCCCGCCGCGAGTGTGCGCGACGAGTCAGCTCAGTGGCTCAGACGGGGCACAGCAAAAACAGATGAAAATCTCCTCCTTACTAACTTTAGTTGTGAGCTTACAGAAAGGCTGGCTGGATTATCATATTTTGCCACTTCAGAACCGTCCCGGAAAAATACATTTTAATGGAAATTCAAAAAGAGAAAAGAAAAGGTTTTTAAAAAATGACTCCACAGAAATGTCTATAGTAGGATCTTTACATCAACAAATCTTGCCCGAGCCCTGGTTCTTTAAGCTGAAATGCCAAACCATCAACTGTGCAACTACAGCTGATGGTGAAATGCCAGATCCCATGTACTGAAACCATGAAGGATTGGTTCTGAAATTCAAGATCAAACAAAATGGTCTTCAGCTTAAAGGGGGAAAAAAAATTGACTGAACTTCAAAAGCACAGTGGTGGAATATACTGCAGTAGGAGCCTGCAAAAATGAATCCCTGTATTGGAAGGAAGGATGGATTTGTTCCTGAGATATCTGAGTACCTTCCAGCAAGAGAACAGGATGTGTGGCATAAGCCCATTCAGATTTGGAAGTGGTCTGTAAACAATGAATGCGTTTTGTTTTTTAAATTTATAAAAAACCAGCAGTTCAGAATTAATTCTGAAAAGACGTTGCAACGACCCGCTGCTGTGTTGTCAACACGCTGGTGTGTGCCTCCTGGAAAGGGGGCTGCAGTTCCACATCTGATGCCCGAGACGTCTGCAGTCTGTGAGGAAGGTTAAGTAAATAAAAGCAAAATGTCAATAATGGAATCTCCAACAAGAAGCATGTTGAGCCAGAACCCGCCAGACACGGCCTAAGTAAGAAACACTGGGAGAGCGCTGTGTTCGAAACCATATCCATCATTCTGTGCCTTTTGTTTTATTGTAATTTTGCATTTTATTCTCAAATAAGCCCAGCTCCTGGGTAATGATGTTTCTGCTTTGTTAGCAGAAGTGCTATTTTTAAATCACTCTGCACCTGGCAATAATGTATTGCAAATACAGAGTAGGTTTTGCTCCTCTGTAGCAAAAGGATTTGCCAGATGGGCTTTCCTAATAAACTGTGTCTGATAAAAGGACGAGAAGGTTATTTAAACAAAAAGATTTTAGCTGTGCCATTACATTTAAAACAGATTGAGGATTTTGCCAGTAGATAAATTAAGGGGAAACCGGTGAGTAGACACAGTATTCTTTGGATGATGGCTTCTCTAGGAAGGGAGGCACGAGTGGCTAAACACACACACACATAAAAATAAAATAAAGGCACACACAAAATTAATGCTCTAAATAATCACATAAAAATGAGGTCAGACCAAAGATCAGCTTGTCCAGTTTCTAGTCTAGGGAAGAGTAAGGAACGGGCAGGATCCGGTACAGGCAGGTGCTCAGCGCTTCCTCCTGGGTCCTGGAGAGACGGGAGCACAGCACAGGAGCCTGATTTGTTCTGTCTGACTAACCTGCTCCGTGAGCTACAGCGTGGAAGTCAGGAGGAGTAGCAGTGCTGGGTCCCAATGTTCTACTTGCATTTAATAGAAATCTGTTTGTTTGGGGTTTTTTTCCTAGGCTATGCATCTTAATCTGGCAATTTGAAGCAAAGAGTTAGGTACATAAAATCATTCTGGGTTGTGGCTTTCGTGTCAAAGGTCTCATTGATTTCAGTGGGCTTTGGATCTGACTTTGAAGAGCAGAAGATGAATAGTCCTGGTCACACCAGTCTTTCTGGTGTGGTGTGCTCCTTGTGGCTGTGGCCAACAGCAGAAGCCTAGGAAAGATGTAAATACATGCAAAATATAGAGATAAATAGAGAGATTTTTCTCCTAAATACTTCCTTGTGTGAACCACAGCACAAGCAATTGCTGAGCCAGAAATTGTGTCTTAATAAAATAGCCCAAGACTTATTTTATACACCTGATTTTTTTAGCATCTGGGTAAAAAGCCCAGTGATGTCACTTTTATTTCTGATATCGACTCACCTCTGTGAAACGCTCGTGCCCTTCAAATTGATGGCCCAGAAGTTTAACTCTCAAGTGAACTTTGTTTAATTTGCTGTGTATCCGACATCCCACCGCTCAGCTTCAAGGCAATCTTTGAGTTGTAGCTCACCTGAGTGAGCACTCGGTGAAATCTTTAACGTCTTGATTTTTCATACAGCCGGCTGGAAACAAACCTCTTCCTCTTTCTGTCTTCTGGCTCCCGTTTGTAAGTCTGCAGCTTTAGAATACCGATCTACGAATGTTTTCAGAAAGGCAGGAATTTCCATAAAAGCTCTCGGATGTCCATTGCCCATCCTATCCACCATTGCCTGGCTCTTTGCTTGAAACCGTCCAGCCAATTTGTGACTAAACGTCTTGTCCTTCCAGAAAAATGGGCACGATTAAGGGAAGCAAAGATGCCATCTCTGGGCGCTGTTAAAGGAATTTGCCGCTAGAAGTGATGCCGTGGATGAGCTGCATTGCAGGAGGACGGTTCTCTGTAGGCCACCAATTTAAGAAATATTTCCACTAGAAATCACCTTGTCTGCTGTGTTAACTTCACCGAAAAAAAATCCCAAAGCAAAGCAAACCGCTTGTTTTCACCGCATCCAGCGGGCTCTTGCAGTTTGAACGAGGCGCTGAGCAATCCTGCAGGGTTGCTGTTGGTTATTTTTTATTTATAAGTTCTAAATGCTTGGTACTGCTTCAAATTCATTACATTAAATCCCTTTGGAGCGCACTGAAGTTATTCTGGGATCGATCTGGCTATGGCCGAGGGGATGGGAGGTACAACACTCAGCGTTATGAAAGCGGAGGTCGGAAATGCTTCATCAAAACAACGGCTGCATCTCACTCGCACCTTGTGTGTGAGAAACAGCAGACCCTTCCTTGGCTGAATTTTTTTAGAAATACTTATTTTACAGCGGAATAGTTTGCAGGAATATTAGAAACCATCTTTTCCGTCATTATTTCATATTCCTGGAACCATCTACTAGAATTTGACGTTTATCTGAAGACTGTGTCTTAGTTCTTCCCCTTTATATTTTTCTTTTTCTCATTGTTTTTATATCGACTGCTTCAGGCAGCAATCACGTTATACAACGACTCCTTCAACCGGAAAATATTTAGATCAATCGGAGGTCAGGCTTTATTGAATGAGGAGATCGGCAACAGCACGTGACCGTGAGCTGTGACATACAGCGGTGTGTTGCTCTGATATATGGTGACGCTGAATTGTTTTTTAGGGTGATTTAACATTGAAACCTTGTTCTACTGCGAGCTTCCAGTTCTATTTAGAAAAGAGTATGTCAGCAATAAAAGCAATGACTTTCACAGAGAAGGAGCTGTCACCTCATTAGAGCTTTGTAAAGAAGCTTTAATGACAGAGCTTCAGTTTAAGGACAAAGTCAGAAGTCGAGTCAGGAGATAACTAAATAAAAAATAAAAATAAAAATAAAAAAAGGAATCCTGAATGGTATATAAGCTTACTCTGGATGAGAGAAAATGAAGATCAGAGTAGTCTTATAAATTTTTCTAGTTGTTCTCCTGATTGTTGTCCATTTAGCACACAACTGAAGCACAGAAAGACACGTTTAACTGCTTTGATAACAAAGGATGGTTGAAAGAATTTTCCCAGATCTCAGCTCTGGAGAAGGCAACACAGATGAGTCCCGGTGGTCATTCCTGAAGGCAGAGGACAGAAGCTCCACTATGGATTTACTGAAACTACATTATTTTCAAGTTTTGCAAATCAATACTTAACTGTAAATTTCTTCTATTTCCAAGACGTAATTAGCAGGATTGGACATAAAATGAAATGGAATTACACCAATATGGAGAATAACACTTTGATAAATGAAACTGTATCTTGTACAGATAAAAGTAAACTTTAAAGATGCATTAAAGTCCTTCTTGGTTTTTCAGTCTTGCTGTTGTAATTTCAGCACCAATTTATTTGATTTTCCAGTTTGTAAAAGAGAGACCGAGTAGAAATTGGTCAGTGTTTTGCCCATAACTCAGCTGGAACCAGAGATGGCTGAGCTGCAGGAGATTCATACTTAGCTGCCCACTTGGATATACGAGTTCGCTTCAAACTGAAAATGGCATTCCCAGGGTCCCATGAGTGTGGATGTGTCAAAGCTCAAACTGGACGTGAGTTCAGGAAGACGGGCACGGGTAGAAAGTACTAGTAAGTCACACTGAGGGAGTAATGGAAAGTCAAGCTGTGAAGAAGCAAGATTTTTTTTTTCCAAAGGCCATAAATAACCCCTGGAGCGCCTTGTATTGTAATGACTTGCAATAACATGTTTTCCTATAGCAGAAAATGTCCTGGATGCTACGATTGTCAAAGCACCTCCAAGAATATGCTGCCATCGATTCACTGGCTGTGGGATAAAAGATGGGATTGGATTTCAATATATCCTAGTGCTTATTTAGGTCCATTGCATAGTATTTTTTCATAATGTTTATTAGTTTGTTTTCACATTTAATGTCTTATCAAAACATTTCTTTTAGCAAACTGACAAACCGAACTTCCTCTCCTGCATTTCCCAGTTTGTTTTCTTTCTTTTGCAGGATCCAAAATACTTCAAGTCACAGAAAACTGGGAGAGGCCAATTAAAAGAAGGCTGGAGAGAGACCCACCAGCCAATTATGTGTTCCTACAAACTTGTGACTGTGAAATTTGAAGTCTGGGGACTTCAAACCAGAGTAGAGCAATTTGTGCACAAGGTCAGTGAAACGTGAGCTGTTTCTTATCCCTCACTTGAGCAGAACTTGAGTACTACCCGGCATGGGAATGTAACTCTGGCTGTGCAGAAGCTGGGGAGCTCCACCAAATCTGCTTTCAGACCTCACAAGGTCTGAGATCTGGAGCAGAGCCAAAGGGTTCGTCTCTGGGTATAAACTTGGCAAAGCCTGGAGCTGCTCAGGCCTGGGGTTGAGAAAATCAATAACATTTTCAATACTGTGATAAATAGATGAGCTAAAGTGTGTGAGTACCATCCATGGAGCAATGATGTGCACAATTCCTTACAAACAGGGAGTGGGAAAGTCTTCCAAACAGTTTACTAAAAAATTCCTTAAGGAATGGCAGAGCAGCCAAATGATTATATTATTCAGAGTATTGACTTTCCACACGTTTAAGAAACTAACGAGGCAAAAGAAGAGTTTCGGGACATCTAATTGCCCAAAGATTAATGGCTTCTGTGCACATTCCCAACTGGCTTCCTGTGCTAGTCAGAGCCGGGCTGCTGTGCTCCGGTGTTGGCAACGGATGCACCTCAGGTGGGAGGTGGGACTACAAGACCTTCAGAGCCAGTACGCCTGACTCTTTTAGACACAAAACTGTCAGGACATTTTTCCCTTCAAATCGTGCTGGAAGAGCAGAGTGTTACTTCTCGGAAGTGTTTGCTGCTGCAGGGATGTTTGACCTTTCCCTCGTTTCGCAGGTGGTCAGAGATATACTCTTGATCGGTCACCGGCAAGCCTTTGCCTGGGTTGACGAGTGGTACGGTGAGTATTCTCCACATTTAGCCCATTTAAAAGGGTTGATGCAAAGCTTACGGCAATTAACGGACTTGCATTTGCTTTCCCGGGTCATCGGGTCCTAGTGGAAGTTGTTTAGGAAAGAGACGGGATGGGGTTCAGTTTCTCCAGAACACACGGAGCTCCTCTGCAGCCGGTTCTTTGTTAGCAGAGCAGGCTGTATTTTGGGCAGCCGGTAGGCAGCGCACGGCTGACGCCTCTACGCGCCGCGCTTCTCAGCGTATTTGCGTCAGTCCAGTCGGCCCGCCTTGTAGGCAGAGAAGCTGCCCCTGCCAAGAGTCACCTATATGGAGAACCATATGCAGGTTTGACTAAAGCTTCTTAGCAAGACCGCATTAGCATGCAGTCGTGTCCATGATGCAAACTCCTGAGGCCTCAGATCCAACACGATTTCCACTATTTCAGCTTTTTAGGAAAGCCTTAAACTGCTGATGTGGATTGCAGAAAAGAAAGAGATGGAGCTCTACCATCCTTTCCATAGGAATTTGGAAATATACTTGGAATGTTTATTTAGACTCTCCTTAAGTTTCAGGAAACACTATTTTGGGCATTTCATGGGTAAGAATGACACTTGTCTTTCATCAGAAGTCAGAAACTTTCTGCATCACTTAGAAATAGCCCGTAAGCCCAGCTGGTGCGAACACACCGCTCCAGTGACTCCAGAAACCTCCAGACTTTCCCACCAGAATCTAACAGCAAACTCATTCTGTTGATTTCTTGAAAATATTTTAGAAATCAAAATGTTCTTCTAAATTTAACACTGCCTGAAGACACTGAGCCATAATGATCATAAAAATACTGAAATCTACTAAAGATATCTTCTATTCTTGGGTAGCCATAAAGTAGAAAGGATTTTGTATCCAGTGAGAGAGTTCTTCAGAGATTTTTTTTTTTTGCCATTTTTTACCTGAAATACCGGGATCATTTTTCTTCCCTGTATAAAGTCAGGGAAAGTGATGACTTTAAATAAAGAAGCCTGACTTCATGTAAAACTTAAGCCCACAAATTTGCCCCAAATCTACCCAAAATATCTATTGAAGCGAGACATAAATGTTATAGGGAAGCAGTGAGTCATCTGCAATTTAGCAGAGTTATTGATAAGAAGTGAGTAGTCATGAAGTTAGACATATGGAATAGGTTTAGCCCCAAAACATTTAACCACAGATTTTCCCATCTTAACTCTGAATGCACCCTGTCAAAAATACTCTTCCCACAAATGAAATATTGTGATACACGATGATCTTGTGGATTTTTACTGCCACGGAGGGTTTTTTTACTAAATAATGTAGCGTACTTTTAGAACTGAATTGTCAGGCTAAGGACAACACCTCCAAAATCTGGGCTTACTAAACCAGATCTAAGAGAAGGCTGAGGATAGAGTGAGATTTATTAAAAAAATGAAATTGCAGAGAGTTAATTCGGGTAATGGGGTGCTGCCTGCAGCCCTTACACCGCTGCGCTGTCCTCAGGTACCACAGTTGGTAAGACTGTTACCATCTTTTAAAAATAAAGTTTGAGAAAAACTTGGAGATGATGTTAGTCAGCTAAACTGGATCAAATAATCAGTGTAATAAGCTCCAACAGCGTGTTCTGTTCTGGATATTTCTGCCTGATTGCTGTTACTGATACTGTGAGGATGAATGGGTCTTGTCATCGTATTTACTAAACTGCATTTAGCTTTATTATGAAGAAAATCGATTTTCACGGTGTGATTTACTAATCAAGAGCATGTTCTGTGCTTGGCAAAGTGCATCCTTAGCATGTTCCTGACATCATGGCTTCTGAGCTTGGTTTTCATTCCAGAGAACAGTAAAAGGCAAAGATTAAAAGAGTACGAGGTGGTGATATTCCCGGTTCCCTTTGGATCAGAATTTCAGACTGCGTTTTATTTCCACTGACGCAGTTTTACATGGTGCTGCTAAGAGAACAGCAAAAGCTGTATCTTGCCTTAAAAGCTGTCTCGTAAAATGCAGCAAGAGCCTTGTAGTCACATAGCGAGGAGCGGTGTGAGGAAAGAAAGAAATCACAAACGCAAGTGGCGCATCATTAATTAACTTGAGAAAACTGCCAGCCTCGAGAACAAAACCCCAGGTACCTTACCAGAAGGGGGACACGTTTCCGAGCAGATTGTGGTAATCAAATGCGGTTTAAGTTTTATGAGTCTGAAGTTGATGGCTGTTTTCACGAAGCTCTGAAGTTACCAAACCGTTGCAAAGCAGAGACCACAATTGTGCCAGCCTTCACGTTGCTGTACGTGCTGCTCCCAAGGAGGTTTGTTGAAAACATGGGACTACTCCGACGAGTAAGGTCACAAGTCAATTAATTGGATTCTTGCTGGTTTTACTGGAAGTGTGGTTTATGAGAAACCTTTTTAAAATCTGGAATAATTGCTTGGAGTTGCAAACACCTAACAGGTTATGCGCTGGGCTGACAACACCGGGCGTGTCTAGACAATGATTAATGATCCTACCGGTAGAATCAGCCTGATTTTAGAATATTTCTAATTCTTCTTGAGGCTACAAAGCTGTTAACATATTCACTAGTCATTCACTTACCCGTATAATTGAATGTTAGTTTCTGGAATCTAAGCTGATGTGTGTTCTAACAATAAAAGTGTTTGCTGGTTATGGGACGTACTATGCAAAGATAACATAAAATCTTTTTGAAAGCGCCTGGGAAGGTAAGTAAATATTTATAATGTTTCTGTACCTATCCTTTACTCCAACGGATCTTCTAAAATCTTTTTAGAAGATCTTGGCCTTTGCCAGGGCCTGCACTTCAATACTTTTTGCCTACCTTATGTTACACAGATATTCCTCAACAATTTCCACTCCTTCCTGTTCTCTGACTTCCTTTGACTTAACCTTCACACCTTCCTTGGCTGATACAACTACCTTTATGAGGCAATTTTCATAAAGCTAGTTGCTCCACGCTTTTTTTTTTTTTTTAAATCTTTTTTTTGGCTTCTGCTGAAAGACTGTGCGTTCCTACAGCCTTCTCCTTAAAAACAAAAACACGTTTGTACTGAATCAATGGAAAATGCCAACAATTTTGAACTTTTTACAGATATGACTATGGATGATGTTCGAGAATACGAGAAAAATATGCATGAAAAAACCAACATTAAAGTTTGCAACCAACATTCATCTACTGTGGATGAAATAGAGAGCCATGCCAAAGCAAGAGTATGTCCGATTTTCAAACATATTGCCCATCCTCAGCTAACACACCTGCACAGATCCCAGAAGAGCAACTGACCAATCTTGCTGACCAGGCAGTGGAATTCTGGGGAGGTTTTGCCTCAGTAGAAGAGAATCTTTCTCCATGAAGTGCAATCCTGCCCTTTGTTTGCACTCTAAACTGCCACTGAGAGAAGAAAGGGTGGGGTTGGGCTCATGTACGACTGACTCCCTGTCTTTCCGAAAAACACAACTTTCAAATTTCAGTTGAACGCCTAAAGGAAATTAAACAAGAGTTTCACTTACTATTATTTGAATAGTTAAAAAATGCAGGAGTTGGGAGTGCTGCGGTCAAAAAGCCAAGAACACAGGGAGTGGAAAATTTCTACAGAACTGATAAAATCATTTGTTTCACCAGGAATAATATAAAAAAAAAAGCTAATGAATTATTCACTCTTTTCAAACTAATTTTAACGTTGTCATTGATTAGCTACCAACAAGGTGAGAAGTGGTTTTGGAAGTAACAGCAGTTTGTGGAGAAGGGCAGGTTTCTGCGTAGGTTCTTTGATTCAGATTCTGGAAATTTCATAAAGTATTTACCTTCCTAATTTGGACTCCACAAGTAGAGGCCTCAAATCAAAAATTATTACTCTCTGCAAATACCAAAGATGTAGTGGGTTTTGCTTTCGAAACGTTATTATTCCTTTATTTCTACTGACCGTGCTGTAGAACCCAGTGATGGTTTTATTCATGTAAGGAGTGTAGGGCCGGGCCTGAAGGGCTTGAAGTTTTTCCCTTTGTTCTTACCCGGTAAAAATCGGCACCAGCCTGAGAAGATGTTGTCTAAGTAACAACCAGTGATTCGTTTGTAATGCTGCAGCTCTGTTGACATCAAGGTTGCTCCTTAGCTGAGCAGTAAATTGGGAATCGGTTCTGATTTTGGCTCGACACCTCAGGATCTGGCTTTGAATGAAGTGTGCCGTCCTTAGTTCCCACCTGGAAAAACTGCCATTGAGGTCAGAGCAGAATTTGTCATTGATGAAAAAAAACCAAGAGAGTCTGAGCCGCCTTAGCTCAGGGTAAGGACGTGTTTTACTTGAGTGTGTGTCGGAACAGAAGGGAATTTAAAGCAAGTATAAGCTCAAAAGCCAAAGTCAGCTGAAAGGACAGTATTTCATGTCTGAATTTAAAAAGAACAGTCTTGGAGGGTCCCGCTTAGCAAGACTTCAATCAGTCTCCATTTAAATGGCCGGTAAACTGAGAAATCTTCCCATCCTCTTTCACTTTCATTTATCCAAGACAGCTTTTGTTTCAAGGTGCACAGAAACCCTCGGTCGAGAACAGCTGAAATGAATGCCCGGGCTCCCTTTGATGTCAGGGCGCTTTGAAACCCTTTTGAGTTCAGAAACAGCACACGCTCTGTTACAGGGTGTGAAACAAAAATGCAGAGCAGCAAAACAGGTTCAAATCTACCTCCAACACAAGGAGGTACCGTTCCTCAGAAACCGGCTGGCTATTTCCACTGCTTATCTCAGATTTGAAACCAGCTCAGTCCTCACTCTTAATACAGAATCACAGAATTGTTGAGGCTGGAACAGACCTCCGAGATCATCAAGTCCAGGCAATGTAGCCTGAAAAGGCCCCGGGAATGTCATCTGCAGGGGAGAGCTGACAACATGCAAGCTTTTCTTTATTTCATATGATGTTGTGATGCAACATAAAGCTGCTCCCACATACCCTTTGCAGCCAAAGCTACAGAATCGTGCAGATGGGGAATATTAAAAAGTACCGGTGTACTGAAAGGATCGGATTTTGGCACAGACGTGTCCTGGTTCGAGTTAGAACAGAACTAATTCTGTTCAGTGAGTTTACTTCTCGGCATCGTTGTCAGTCCCGTGTCTCAGACACCCAAATGTGCAGCAATTTTAAGGGGATTAAAATGCTAGTGGTTTTGTTTCTGGAGGCTTTTTGTTTGGTTGGGGTTTTTTGAGGGTTTTTTTGAGCTTTCAGAGCTCAAAGAATCTATAAAATGACTTAATGAAATATTTACAAATGTACAATGTAACACGTTGTTCGGTGAAAACCACCAGATTTATTTCAGCTGGCTCTGTGGATGTCTCGCAGGCAATGTAGACATCAAGCAGCAGGTTTCGGATGAGTCTTGCTGATTTTTTTTGCTCAACTTACCAGTTGGTAGCAGATGGCATTCGGTTGGGGTTTTAATCGGAAAAGTTTTGTCCGGCTCAGCTCAGAGCACATCTCTGCTGGGATCGCTCTGCCCTCTTGTGGGTTCCTCCAGCGCTGTCACACGCTTGGCACCTGCAGCAGAAGACTTTCCCTCGACCCGATTTCTCATTGAGAAGTGGCTTTAACCCCTCACCTCATTTTACCTCTGTTTCGTAGGGAATTAATCAGTGGGTTTGAGAGTGGGCCATAGCGGTTTGAGTACAGATTCTGGATGGAAAAGTTGGGAAGCATGTCATGGCTTTAGCAAGTGAGAGGGAATTCTTTAGGCTTTGTCAGGAGGAAAGCAAAACGGCCTCAATTCTGTGCGTGCAGCTGCGACTAGAAGTCAGTGGAAGCTGTGCCTGGGGGAGAGGGAACTTTTCATCCCTTCACGGTTACAGTAGGTGAACAAACTGATGAGAATCCTTTACCAGTTCGTGCTCATAATCTAAATGAAAAAAAACAACAAAACCCCTATCAGTTTTGTATGGTTTGAAAAATTCTGCCCGCTGACTGTGTGGCTAAATGTATTCTTGAATTGCCTGTGAAATAGGTCGGTTTTTCCAGCCATTCCAGAGGTAGCCATTTGTATTCAGTTCAGAGCCAAGCAGAAGAGCCATTAGGATGCAATTAATGTACACAACTTTGTTTCCTTTACATTGGCTGCTTATTGTGCTGCAATCCGTGCCCCCATTAGGAAGGCATTCCTGTGGAGACTCACTTAATGATATGCACGAGAAGCTGTCGTTCCCGGAGTTAGAATTCAGATGGAAGTAGTTGAACTGAGTTCATGAAACGATCATTTGGAATTATTCTAACGTGCCTTTTTCTTTCTTTCCTTCTTGTTGAAGACATGACAATAGATGAAGTCCGAGAGTTTGAACGAGCAACTCAGGAAGCTACCAACAAGAAGATCGGGATTTTCCCACCTGCAATATCTATCTCTAACATTTCCATGCCTTCTTCAACCCGCAGTGCTCCATCTAGTGCTCCGTCAACTCCTCTCTCCACAGATGCTCCTGAATTCCTAACAGTTCCCAAAGACCGGCCTCGGAAAAAGTCTGCTCCAGAAACTCTCACTCTTCCAGATCCAACGAAAAAAAAACCATTAAATTAACCCGGCATGTTTCCTCCTGATAAGCCATGTCTACCACAGCGAGAGTGACGTCACTCAGTTTCTACAAAGGTCATGGTGGTTTGTTCGTTGGGTTTTTTTTTGCTTAAAATAATCATCCTGGTGTGGAAAGATTCTTTCTTTCCTCAGACTTGATCCTTAAAACCTTCAGAGAAGTGCATGCAAGAGATGGTAGTTTATATATTCCTAAAGTAGTGTTTCAAGCCGTGCGGTGCATCGTACTGACAGACAATGACATAGTCTGAGGGGAACCCTATAAAAGGAAAGAAATCTCTCTGTAGCAGTATTCTACTGACAACTCCCCATCTAGGTCATAGCATTTATAATTAGGAGTAGGTATCTAGTAAAGCCGCCAAGGACTTCCAAGGCAAATCAGTGCCAACGAGAATGCAGGGTTAACAGGAAAAAAAAAATCACTCCCGTTTTCTTCTTTCGTAGCCCATTTTTAAATCCTTCCTACTCTCAGGCTTCTCCTGCGCGTTCATAAACCTTTGACCTGTAACTCATTGTACTTGATCACCAACAGTGATCGCTCAGATTCACGGTTTGCTTAATATGACTCAGGATTCGGGGCCTAGCTAACAAACATAAAACTTTTCAGACCTAAAATATTGCTGTACTGAAGCCCCAGTTGTAATTAATTACACCGACTTTGAGGCCATTGAACTGTTTCTATCTTGCACAGAATTTGTAAAAGAAACCACCTATTTCTTGTAGATAATGTATTTTAATAAGTCTCCCCTGTCCTTTTGTGATCTCTTAAGTCCACATTGGTGTTCATCGATGGTGTTCCATGTGTAAGATTGAAAAAAAAAAACACAAAAAGCAGCAAAACGGAGCCAGCTGAGAAGCAAAACCAATGAATTCTGTCTTTTCCTCACTGGAAGAAGAGTGGTAGTTACGCTGTAAGACCTTGAACGTAAAGGAAAAAAAACAGGAGACTCTTTTTTTTTCTTTCCCACCTCCCATCTTTCCTAAAGAGCACAAGCTCTGCTAAGAGAAAGCTGGTTCCAGGCTTTACCACCATCTAGGAGAGGAGTGAACAAAATTAGTCACACGAATCTGGGGCTGCTCTGGCCCGTGCTGGGTGACGTTAAGGAAACAGAAGTGCTCTTCCTGGTCTGCCTGTGATGATCACTCTTCAGTCTCGGGAATTAAAAGGATGTTTCCCAGTAGGGAAGTGTAGATTGTGGAAGGAGGAGAAAAACAAATGGCAGAAGCGGTCGCTTCCTTCCTTCCTTCCTTCCTTCCTTCCTTCCTTCCTTCCTTCCTTCCTTCCTTCCTACTTTTCCAGATGAAAGCCCAGTGAGAAGCTTTCCCCCCCGACCCCCTTTTTGGGGTACTTGGTTCTCTTTCACACGAACCGCTGGTTCACGAATGCTCTCAGTATCTGTCTCCATTGGTAGCTCACCTCCAGTGAGGGATGGATGTTACCCTAATCACACCATCTCAGTGGGTGATGTTTGATACCACCAGTGACATGGAACGTGGATCGAAAAAAAAAGAGAGTCCTCCAGAGCTCGACTATCACTGAACGTTGAACAGTTTGGGGATGGTCTTTTCCCCTTTTAGGGGGTGTTTTGTGCCATCTCCTCAGCCCCGCGCTGCGGTTTGACTGGCTTAAATGCACTGAACCTCTCAACGGCTGTAGCTCCAGTAGAAGTTATGTTGAATGTGTGATGTTTATAGGGTAGTTTTAAGTAGCAGGAGAAGTAATTCCACTGCCAACCTGCACTGCAATCAAGTGTATATTTGTTTGATAGTTAAAATCCTGTAGCTAGCAGAATCTGGGAGCTCTTTGTAGGTTAGCTGTGGTCTGACTTCAGGCATTCTCCTACTTACTCTGCATCTTTTGCTTTGCTTTTCCTCTCCAAGCTCATAATTGTGTGATTAGTAAAGTAATAGCTGATGATTATTTTGTTTCAAAAGAAGCCGCTGTAATGATGCAGACAAAGCTTTCCTACGTTAGTTTATGATTTCAGCTTCAAAAGTGTGCAGGTTATATATTCATGAGTATAACTGGTCTAATCTTATTATTTATTTAGTAGCAAGATTGGCACCCTGGCAGAGAAGGGAAACCTTTGAAAACATCAAGCGTTGTTTGGTTGTTTTTTCATTTCCTGAATTTGACCTACATAGAAATAGTTGAGGTTTGCTCCACCTGAAAGTCTGCGTTTCAACGATTTTTTTTCCCTTTGTCAAAGAAAACTTTGCTCAGCTCTAGTCCCGATGTCCTTGTGCTTACATATTCCAGTTCCTGTACCTGTTTTGGCCTCCGCCTTTGACGCAGATGATTAGACCCAAGCAGTCAGACCTTGACTCATATTCAACTGATTGATTTCCAATCCCATGTGGCTACATCGATTAGCATATTAAGTCTGGGGATAAGGCAGATATGGAGACTATTAATATACCTGCATAGGTCACATCTTAGTAGCTGCATGACAGGAATGTAGGAGAAAGATCCTGATCGTGTCATGGAAAACAATGGCAGACTGCTCAAGGCCGTGTCTCCATCTGCCTGTGCTGCTGCCGTAGCCCTTGCACCGAGCAGTGCTGGTCCCGAGGAGTAACAGATTTATTGACCCAACAGCCTGAAGTCGCCGTTGGCCACAACCACAACCAGCCACGTGGATCCACGTTGCTTCCTAATGAAGGCAAATACAAAAAGATCTGTTGCTTTGGGTAAAGCAATACCCCGGGCTTTTCCTGGCCTGCGTAAGTAGAGTGCTCCTTGCTTCGTTCTGCTTCGTGCCCCCCAGTCGTTACCCATTTGGTCAGGATGAGCTTTAAATATCTTTTTCTGGTTCATTGGGGGTTGGTTTGTTTGTTTGTTTTTTAAGATAGGGTAACTTTTTCTAGACTATTCCCAGCAAACCCTCAAAACCCCACCCCATGAAAAGAAAAGGAAGGCCTGAATACTTCCGTGTAACATCTTGAAGGCAAAGGGGTTGTTCTCGTGACTGATTTTTTCCTTGTGCTTTCTATTGTGTTTTCAAACGTGTTTGTTAGGAGGAAAATAGCATTTTGCAGGCGTTCATCCCTTTTTTTGCAAAAACAAGCGATGTGAGTATTTAGTGAGTACATCTTGGAGTCCGGTGCCGCGGAGCCGAGCTGAACAGACGCCGCAGCCGTGTTCCCGTTCTCTGCCACAGCCGCTGAAGAACGACACCACACAGCTCTGCTAGGGCTTGACAAGGAATCTCTCATCAAGGAGAATACACTTCAGAGCAAATAACCTGTTTTGTTTGTTTGGGTTTCTAGAAAACCTCCTCCCAGCTTTGCTGGTACTTTGATGTATTTCACACGGAACGGTCGTTCCGAAATAACCGGCAATTCTTTGCGGTCCTTAGGAGGGTCGATCTCCTAATCAATGCAAAAAGGGAGGTATCCAGGAAGACTATGAGGAGCAGCACATTCCTGAAACACATACTTCATAGGATTTCTTATGAATGTAATGGATCATTTTGTAAATGACTGGATAAATCCTGCGGAAAGAGACTATCTGACCTTATTCTTCGGCTTTTTTTGATTGTTCTGGAAGGTGATTTTGTGGCATCTAGTAGCCAACTTGCATTAATTGCTGCTGTAGAGATTTTGACATGGAAATACTCGTTCCTTGAGTTTTAGTTTGTAAGAAGCCCGTTGCTATATTTTGTTCAAACTGCTTTGACGCTTGCTGCACTAGAACTTCAAACCGATGCGCTCTCAGTTGAAATAAGCCAAATGTATATGCTTTTTATGAATTAGTGGGTGCAGTAAGAGAGAATTCATGATCTTGTCGATAGGAGCTTTTCTGTTTCCGTTTTTGGACTGGGGTTTGTACGTGTAAGGTAAAATTGCTAAATAAGTCTAACGATGTTTTGCTTTAAATGAACAGCATGGTCATTCAATTACAATCTCCTGTAGTTTCGTGGTGTCACTAAAACAGGTTTCATCGTTTTATTTCATTTCTGTGGTAATTCCACGTGACTCCAAATGTCCAATAATTGATTTCTTTTATTTAGAGCAATGATGGCCACATGAGGCAATACATCAGTACCATCAAAGAAGGACCAAGTTTTGAAATGCTCTGCCTGTTAAATAATGCCGGGCTCAGCAGGAGAACCTGATTGTCATATTTCTCATTCATATCACTCAGTTTCTGATTTTTTCCGAGTTATTTATTATTTTTAATATTGTATTTTTCCTTGCATTTTGTTGTAAATAAACTACCAACAATTATTCTTTACAATCGCGGCCTTTTTCTTTTACTAGGTCTCCTCTAGCAAGGAACACACCCGTTAACATTTCTAGCCCCGGCTCTGCAAGTCATTTCCTCAAAATTAAACAGCACAAAGAATTTGCTTTGTGAGGAAAATTTAAACCACTTACAACATCTCCTAGGTTTTGTTGTGCCTCAGCTTTCCAAAGATTTTATCAGGACAGGTGCCCCATCGGTCCCGACTTAGCCCATTCAGTTGTAAATGACCATTTGCTTGGCAAGTTTTTCTGTAGGGAATCTAATTCTCGATGCAGGGTTTGGCAGCCCAGTGTTGTAGCAAATACTGGAAAAGACACCGCTCAAAACCTCTCCGTTTTGTCTACAAGTCCTTTCATTTTAGTCAACAGAATTTTCACATGTACGATTATTCTTTAGGCTTTTAAGTAGAGACTTACTCTGGAGAAATCCAGCTTTCTCCGCACCAGAAAAACGGTAGTTGCTTCTTCCATATGGAAGTGCTTCACAACAGCACAGGACAGGATGCAAGGCACAAACATAGGCCTAGAAAATATGGAAGGTAGAAACCACACGGTACAAAAGAGACGGAAAGGACGCGGCCCTGCAGGGCCTCGGGTCGGAGGCAGCGCCGTCTCCACAGCATTGGTGCAGGAAGCCCTCGTTTGGGTGCGTGCTGGGGCCACGTCCTGCAGACCACTGGGACTCGGAGCGAGTCCTGGCCCTCCGAGTGTGAGGTGTGTCTGACCGGCCATCAGGTGGATTTAGGGCTGGAGTCTCCAGCGAGCAGATGTGCCCCAAAAGGACGGTGCTGGCACCACCTCTTCCCCAGCAAGAGCCAACAGCTAACACAGCAACACACCTACCTGTTGGGCCTGGCCTGATTTGCTGTTGATTTGACCTGACTTTTTTAGTTTGGGCTGGTATTGCTGGGGCTTCATTAAACTCGGCACGCAAACGAAATATTGACGCCTGACAATACGTAACAAATTGCTGAAAAACCTGAACCTGATCCTACTGCTGTTAAAACGGGTGGAGTTGGGCTGTGCTCCTGCAGAGGGAAAAGATTCCATCTTTATTCTTTACAAAAATGAGACAGCTCACGGGCAGAACTGCACTTGATGAAAGCAGTCAGAAACCCAGCAACGTTTTATTACGTGGATGCGAAACAACAGAAGCCGTTTCCCCGATGTCCTCACATTAATCTGCATATAAACGACTGCTCTTTGGTGGGATGACAGGACCGGCTGTAGGGACGGCCATGGAAACGTTCTGATCAATACTACGCACAAAACACACTGGAAACAACCGAATAAAGGAAATCCCAAGTGCCGTTGGTCGTTCCGCTTTGTAGCGGCGTCCTGCAAAATTAATGGCTCTTCTTTGATTTTATAATCTATAAATATTCAGCACACGTCGTGTTTTCACTTCCTTCGCAAATACCCGCCGGCACAGCCTCGCTGCGGCCT
>VWZK01004038.1:22297-83723 GCA_013396935.1 Baryphthengus martii | reverse complement strand
CTGCTCACCTGCGCTCTTCCCTGTCCCCGGCCGGCCTGGCAGCGGAGCTGGTGTCAGCTTAGGCGGTTTCTTCCGTCATTCTCCCTTTGCTGGTTCTCTCCGCTCCCCGTTCAAGAAATGCTTGCAGGGTGACGTGCCTTTTGCCCGGCTGTCAGTTGTGTCAGCTGCCTTCCTGCTGGCTGGAGGATGAAAGATTTTAGTTGGCAGCACTTGGAACTAAAAGTATATTTTATTATCTTTTAATGTACACGTGTGTTTCAGTAGACCTTAATAAGAAACTTTAAGAAAATGTTTGTGTTTATATTTTTAACTGGCTTTCATATTCATGGGGCTCGTGTCTTGGTGGATTTGTGATACAGCCTCCTCTGGGTTCTTAGTCCAACTGCCAAGAGCACACACGAGAACGTAAATATGTTGGTAAATTTGCCCGTTATAACTCTAGACTGAGGAGAAGGGGTTGAGCACTTTTCAGGGCAGCCAGATATAAGTCATATATAGAGTTTAGAGTTTAGACAGTAAAATTCATTGCTTTTTGTCTTAAAGACTTACACTGAAATAGGAAGAGAGAAAGAGTGTACAGCAGTTTCCAGAGTTTAATATTGTGATTCAGACCATCTGGGGCTACCTTACAGTTCCTTCCTGTCATGAGCAAAATCCCCAAGGTGGGCTGTGCTGTATTTTTAGTTACAGTGTCTTTCTTCTGACTCTTGCAGGTTTCGGATCAGAAGCCTCTAGGCTGTTGGTCGGTCAAACACGGACAGATTATCACGTGTCCAGTTGTATGCAACTTTGAAACCCACGAATATATCGCTGTTCATGATGACAAGGTGAGAGCCTTTACTTTTTTTAAATGAAAAAAAGAATGCAGTGAGTCTTCTGAGTGAATGTAGATAGGGAAGAAATCAGCAGTGCTGGATTTTTGCCTAGAATGTAAAGGCGTGGAGCTCTCGATGCCCTCTTTCAGTTCAGGTCCTCTCTGCTCTTTGAGAGGACAGGGACGTGCAGTTCTGCAGCTGCACGGTGTGGTTGTTTTGTGAGCGATCTCAGGATAACGTGTGCGGAGCCCCAGTTCTGCAGCGGCCTTTCATAGCTGCAACATTCTCCATGAAGAATGGTTCCCTTTCCTTTCTTTCCAATTCAAGATTTCTGAGCTTGGTTTGTATTCCTGTTGTCTCTGCTTCAACTTCTTCCCCTGGCTCAGTTTCCACTGAGGTTACTCTGGATACTTTATATTTTCTTCCTGCGTTACTCCGGATACTTTCTCTGTATTTTCTTCCCGTGTTTCAGTGATGAGTGATTGTTACTGTTTAGTGTGCCGAGAATTCTCGGTGTTACTGGTTTACTGTGCTTAAAAAATGATGCTTTTCTTGAAGGTTTTAAGAATATGGAAGAGCGCAGATATTAACTTGGACAAAGTATTTAAAGCGACGGTAAGTCTCTTACGTGTGTTTGCTTTTGTGGTAATGTTTTGAGTCCTGGTGGGGGGAAGAGATGCTCATTTTCGTTGTGGTAGGGATCTTACGGTTTAGCTGATCGTTGTCGTAACTTGTGCTTTGGGACGTTCTGGAACGTTGCAAGGAATCCACTTGCACTGAGACACTTGGTCATCACATTATTGCTCTTAAAATGATTGGTACTTCGAGTCCAGAGTTTCAGAAGGCTTTCTTTAAAGATGGTGAAGTACATTCAGATACAGATTTTTCGGTCCCGCTGGTGGATGTGTTCAACAGTCCTTTGTGTTATGCTGTGTAACACTTGTTTGAACTCCTTACACTCAATTATATTTTTTTTTTTTCTGATGTGATTCTGAAATGGGGTGCTCACTGGGACGCTTTGCTGGATTTTTGACAGGTAGTCATTTGCAATTTTCATAGCATTTCAGAACGTGGGTCTATGTCGTTAGGAATCTTATAGGTTCATCATTCTTCTGTTACTTGTTTATTGGAAGAACGTCAAAAAAAAAAAAGTCGCAGATAAAAACATTTGGCTTTTGGGGCAATGTACTGAAGAAGACAGAAATTGTTTTTTTCCCTACAGCTTTCAGCAGATGTGTACAGAATACATTCACTGCCCAATGGAGGGCCAGTGGTACTCTTCAAAGGAGGTGGTGTTCGAACTTTAGATGTCCTTTTAGAAGCCCCCCAGCAAGAAATTGAAAATGTTATCTCGGACGAAGTCATCAAGTAAGTGACACAACTTTGAGGCTTGCTTCTTGCTCAGAGGAGTTGGTGGTGATGAAAGTTGATCTCTTTTTTGAGGGGCTAGGGGAGAAATCTGAAGACAAGGATCTTGGAGTTGGGTGGGGGTTTTTCTAACACGTTGTTCTTAGGATCTTACAATGATTTATAGAGATATCCGAAAAACAAGAGGCTGCCTAAGAAATAGTGATCTGACTTCAGGTGTAGTCCTTGAATTTAGACGTTGATACAGCTTTCTGGTTTTAGGTGGAGTGAAGCTTTTATGGAAGGTCAACAACCTGTCTTAATTTTCGCTACTGAGAAAGTGAGTTGAATACTTTTTTTAAAAAAAAACTTTCATAGCAGCAAGTCTAAGTGTGTTCTGTAAAATCCATCACCTGTTTCATGGGCTTTGAAGAGCTTTTAGCGAAATCATTATCCTGATTTAATCAACATCCTGAATATGTATTGTTGCTGATACAACAGTTAAATTGAAGTTGTGTGGCTTTCAGGGCTGAGAAGCCCGGCTCCTAGAACTTCAGAGAACAATTAAGATGAAATACAGTAGAGGATTGTGTGACTCTTCATTGCCCTCAAATGCTTCCTCATTGTGAAGAACTTAAGTAGGATTTAGGGTTTAAAAAAATAATTACACATGAATTTGTCTTTATTGAAATGCTTCTTCCTATGAATCCATTTATTTCAACATATAAGAATTTTCTTGACATGCTTTAGTCTGCAGATTTTGCTGAATTAGGCTCTTTGTCCCATAGAAAACACAAATTCGTGATTTTGCTTAACCTTGAAAGTTAAGCAGTACTAATATCTGAATTTCTGTTGTCTCTTCTTTTTGTAAATTAAAGGAAAAATGTATTTTCTTTTTTATTTTAGGATGGGGATTTTTTTGTCTACATACAAAAACTGAAGATGAACAGTCTACAGAGGTATAAGCTTGAACAAGAGGAATTATCTAAACCTCTGAGTTTCACAGCATATATGAAAAATCAAATAATCACACTTCTGTGTTTGTGTAAGTTACATTTTCTAATGAGATGTGATAATAAAGCGAAGAATTGTATGGAAGGACACAAAAGATATTTATTTATTACTGTTTAATATTTTTAGCCCTTTAAACTTTCTAAAACAGCGGGTGGTAGAAGTAGTAATTAAATCTTCTTGATATTTTAAGGACTGCAAAGTCTGACTGTTCCTCACTCTAATAACTTGTACCTTGCAGATATCGTGCTAGCTATACTTTTTATTTTGCTGCTTTGCATCACAACATGTCCTTCAAATATTCTGTGTCGTTTCTTCTTTCAGCACTCGCTGTATTTTGTTCTCTTTGGATGTCCCCTTGCCTTATCATATCAAATAATTTTTCCCCAATAACAGATGATAAAAATGTCGTCATTTTTCTTTGACAGATTCCAATGACTCTGTGTACAAGGTTCTGATACTTCTGCAGCAAAATACTGAAGAGGAAGAACAAATTTTGTCCAAGTCACTACTACTAAAGCTCACAGTATCTGGAAGTGTTCTAAAAGGAACTTCTTTCGTTGTTCTTGATAAAGACCACATTGCAATATTAGGAAGTCTAACTGCAGCTGGTGAAGAACCCAAAGGTACCTTGAAAACTCACGTTGAGACGTTGTAAGGTCTGAAATTTCCTTGGGCAGAGCACTAAGCAGGAAATAGTGGGAATAAAATGTTAGTTGGCTCTTGAAACTAGTACATGGTTGAGCTGTGCCATTCAGAGCACCCCTTTACCACTAAACAGGATGGTGGGTTGCAGAGCTGTCCTCGCTGTTCTTTCAGTGTTTGCTTTCGTGCTGTGTGTGAACAGATGAGAAGATGCAGCAGGAGAGCTCATGGATGGAGGGGAATTAATAGGAGGACTTGGACACCTGTAAAAGGACCTGTGCAGGGAAACAGACCTAAGAAATCAGTGTCTCAGATGAGGGAAACAAAAACTTCAGTCTCAAGCCTGAACTTCTGACGTGTGGGATCATGAAATTTAAGTCCCTGGACATAGCATTTTCTGACAAAATGTTCTTCTGACTGGAAGCCACGCTGGCTGCTGTCCCCTCTTGCCGTAGCTCTTCATGGGACGCTTAACGCACCTTTAGATAGTAACCATTATGACTCAATTCCTAACTAACCCAGCTATTTTGAAGCAGTTATTTTGATTTCCTGGAATGTTTTTCACTGCAAGTAGCCAAGGCAAATGTAGCGTTTTTGTTACTTTTTGGGTTTGTAACAAACATCTCCGGTTTTCCCTAGAGTGCCTCACAATATGGAATACAAAATTTCAGACCTTGCAGACTTCAAAGGAACTGCCCCTGGGAACCAGTGGACAAGTAAGCTTCACCTTCAGTTCGTGGGCCGTGAGCTTTGTGTGTTCAGAATGGTAGCAGCAAAGAGACTGGTGGCCTTCAGAGGTCTTGCTTCTGTCTGGAAGAGCAGCAGATGCCAGCTTTTGAAACTAAATTAATATTGACGCGCTGATGAGTGATTTTTTTGTCAGAGTGTTTAGCAGGAGAATAGTGGCCCATGGCGTTTTCTCTGCTAATTCAGTACCTTCTCACTGATTATTTAGTGAGAATGAAATAGCTGATTCAACAGAACACGCAGCCAGGTTCTGTTCTGTTCAGGCAATTTGCAGTTGGTGGCCTAAATGATCCCTACACCTCCCTAAGTAGCCTTTCAGGATGTTCAGGTGTCAATTAATGGTAAGTAAACTGACACCTGATAAATGCACTAGTGAAAAAGAACAGATGACTGGTTTTGTCTTAAAATAGCACAAGAGGGAATTTAAAAAATAAAAAGTATTAAGTGGACTTAATGCCTTGGAGCAGCTGCTGTACTTTAAGATATCCTTGGAAAATGCACAACAGAACACCTCTTATTTGTGTATTTAAAATTGACAGTTACTGAAGGTCTGCTAACAAGTGCTAAACCTACCAAAAATAATTTCAGATAATCTGATTGCTGACTTTAACTCCTTACTACAAAACCCAACTAAAACATCAGTTTGTGTAGGCATGTGCTTCTCTGCTCATCTCCTCATTAACGATCGGTTTTAATGTTTTGTAGTTGTGGTGTTACGAGGAAAAATTTTTCCTTACTCATGGGAAAGTGCTGACAGTGATTATGTACAAATGTGAAATATCGTCGTTGGCCGCTGCTGTGGGAAAGCTCAAGGAAAGTCAAACTCCTGGTAAGAATTTTTATAGGATTTTGTGAAAGGAAAACTGAAATAGTATTAAAACTGTTTTCATACAGTCCTATAAAACAAATTGAATCTAAACAGCTTGGAGTAACCTAATGCCGTGTTCTTCTCCTAGCTGTCAAATTTACCGTTGCTGAGAACACCAAAGCACACAAATGTCTGACTTTATTATGGCTTCCCTTAACCTGGGCTGTCATTCAGATACTGGAATTTCCAAAAATACTGGAATGTTAGCTATGAATACTGAAAACAAAATGAAGTGCTGTCTCCTAGAAATTATTTTCAAAGAGTTTGTGATTAGGTGGGGCAATGTCATACCTTAGTTTGTAAACTTTAGTTTAAAATTGTACTGTCACAGTGCTTTTAATTTAGCATTGCACTGGTAAAATGTTTTTGCAAGTAATGCTCACAGCAAATTATGTAGTAACTTTTCTTCCTCCCGGAGGCTAAATGGAAAACCAGTACGCAGAAAGGATCATAAAATTACCTGCTGCTGGGATAAAACTGGAAACTTTCTTGACATAAAATGACTTAGGGATTTTCTAAAGCATAATCTACGAGTATAAGAAGTTGATACAATAGTCATACTTCAATAAATGTGCTTTAGATGTTATCTTCACATAGCTTCATTTTTCTGTTCACAGATGTTTCTTCGTTCGTAAACTGGGATACCCTTGAAAATGAAGAGCTGGTGGTTTCCATTCAGTCACAGCAGTCTGTAGCTCCAAAATCCGAGTCTAAAATGACTGTAAGTTAGCGCTAGGAGCACGTGAGGCTTTTGTTTTGTTTCTCTTGTCTCTTCCCCATGCTGCTGCTTTTACTTCTAGGTGTTGTAACAGAAGGAAATTTCAGTTTGTATTTATCACTCGTTTCTGACACTGTTCTGGAATTGGGCTATCCGATTACTAAATGTAATCTGTGCAGCAAGTTGACACATGAAGTTCCTAGTTGAAAATCTTTTAATATATATCATCTTGTTGGAGCTGAGTAATAATTTCTTGTTTTTTTCCTTATAGTTAAGATCAAAAAAGAACGCTGTCGCTAAAGTACAGCCGGATACCTTATCAGTTGGGCAGCTCTTACTAAATATAAAAGTAAGTAAAATAAATATCCTAAAATAGAGTTTTAGGCACTCTCAGAATATTTTAGTTGTCAACTTGTCTCGTGCACCTATCAAGTTGATAAAGGTGCTTTACAGGTGGGCTGGAGGATGTTGTTATTGTTCTAGAACAGTATTTGGACACGATGAAATTAAGGTTGTGTCTTGTAAGTGTGTTCTAGAATTGCAATGCAGGGCTTATAGCTATCTGGGTTTTGAAAACTTGCACAAATTTGTTCATTTTTAGTTAAAATCTTCTCTTACAGGGGGGGAAGATATTTCACCTGAACTCTCAACTAAGAGTGGTGAGAGGGTTTGTGTAAATTTGCTTTAGCTTGAATTCCAAAATAAGTCTGTTTCCACTTGGTGTAGTTAGCACAGTTCTCAAGCCTATGCCTTATACTTCTGAGTTGCACGGTGTTTGTTATTTTCAGGATGCTCCTACAACCGCCTTTGAAGATGAACTGAGACAGTTGATGTCAAAAGCCCAGATGCCAGATTTCCAAGCCACCATTGGATGTGTAGTAAACGCTCTTATAAACAGATGTAAAACAAATCCAAAGTACTACCCTCGGAATCTCCTGCTGCAGATAGTCCAAACACAAGACTTGTCTTACAGGTGATAATTTTGCACTTTTTAAGGAATAGTCCTTAAAAATAGTTTAAAAAAAGTAATTCAGTTCTTTATAAAGCACTCTTGAATTATCAAAATTTACTATCAAAGGTTTATGCTTATTTTCTGATGAAGGTGATACTTCTCAGATGGATTTTTGTCTGAAACATGATGAATACTTCTGCATTAGTTGTCAGGGTACTTTTTGGTGGGTGTGAACTATGCAGCCCATTCTTTCCATATTCTTGCAGTTTATGTCCAGATTTAATGGCCGTTGCTTTGGAGAAAAAAGATGTGCATCTCTTACAGACCTGCTTACAACGGTTTCCAGATATTCCTGAAGAAATTATTTATGCTTGCTTGAAAATATTTTTAAGGTAAGTTGTAATCACTTTTTTTTCTTTTCATCAAACCAAGGCCATTCGTAAAAAGCTGTATGTTGCCAAGAATGGCTTTAATGTTATAAATGAGCCATCAAGACTGTTCATTAAACTCTTAATTCTGAGTACAGTATATATTGCAGTCTTGCAGACTGACAAATTTGCTTATAAGATGTCTGTTGCGTATTTTAATTCAAATGTAAATGGTAATTAAATGACCGTGCCTTTTGGTACCACTGCTGGTTTGAATGGCATTCCCATCCTTCTCCATATGATGCTACAGCCATCTCTTTGCTGTGCAACAGATTTAATTGGGAACTTACCTGGGGTAACAGATCAACTCTTGGTCAACAAGTTCACCACAGAAATGACTGTCGTATCCCAAAAAGGATGAAGTTTTAGGCAGGCACTGTAACCAAAAGAAAAGCCTGTTATAACTGTTCCGCTAGACTTCCAGGGAATTCTTTTTTGATTAGAAACATCAGATCTTTTTGGTTCATATCTTAGAATTGTCAGATACTTAATTACTAAATCATAACTGTCTTATGGGTTGAAGCAGTCCCACTGAAGTCAGAATACAAGAACAGCCTCCAATGGAATGTAACCTTTAAATCAGCCCATGACAGAATGTCTAATGATACAGTAACTACCAATGTTGGAATAAAAGAGCATTACATGTATTGTTCAAGGTGAATAATTACAAAATATTAAATGTTCTCCCATGGTCTTTATTCATTCTGCAAGATTCTATATTTTGGTATATGTTTTTACTTTTATAGTGAGCTTCAAATAGTTTGTAGTGTGTACTACTGTTGGGTTGACAGCCTTGCTGATTTTAAAGTTAATAATTGAATGTCTCGAATATCTGAATTTTTTCTTGTACAGCATTAGCGAAGCCTATCTTCAAAAAATAGATGTGAATCTAGAATCTGTGATCTGTTACATTGATATTGAATTCAACAACAAAGAAGTCAAGACTGAAATTGTAGAAAATGGTTTCAGTACAGAGCAGGAACAAGACATGTGGGATACTAAATTGGCAAAGGAAACCCGTCTGACGAACAATGGTGAATTATGCCCTGTTGGACCACAGAAGGCAGCGTTATTGTATCCTCTTTTTGTTTTCATGAAGGAAAGTCAGCGCATTATATGTGAAGGTTTGTGCTCAGAATTGCTAACAGGCATACCTTCTGTTACTGTTGGAAATTTCTGAGAAGTTACCCTAAGTTCCTACTCAGAGAAATTGTTTAGAATATAATTAAAACCATTAACTTTTAGAAAGCATCTACGCCAATTTAAACTTGTATTATTGCAAAAATGTAATAAAACTTTGTCTGTTCAAGAGAAAGTAGCATCAATGATGTTTGTTCAGATGCATCAGTCAATGACATACTTGCAGTAACCAGAACTGTTGAGGCTGTTGTGATGTTTCAGTTGCTGTGTATATTTCATGACAGAAATAAGGGAGATTCAAAAAGCCTAAATAAGACTTCTCTCAAAGAAACTAGAGAAATAGTTTAATTAGAATTCATTTTGGTTTGTAGAAAGTGGTTTTTTTCCTCCAAATTGATTTCCTTAGTGGTACTGCACAGAAATGCTGTTCTCCATGCGGCTTACAGTGAAACATTTCTTTTGCCTCATCTCAAAAACCTTCCAGCTCAGCAAGCTGTTGTAAGTATGTTAAAATTAAAAAGTTTTGAAAGAACTTACTATTTTGGGGAGAGAGTTTTTCAATTATATATCAGAATCTTGCCATTCTTAGAGTCTGAATCATGAGCTAATGCATGAAAATGAAATTAAGATGCCTAAATAAGATTTCCTGTTAACTAGTGTCACGTTTTTCCACATACATAGGGAACTTTTATTAATTTTTGTGGTCCTTGCTTATTTTAGCAAATGTAAGTAAGAAACTTTTTTTATGACCCAGTCTACTCGGAAAATGTTCAGGTTTTGTTAGCAAGTGTAGTACCTTTTCATGATTGGGATACCTTTTAAGAAAGACATGAGGCATACTAATTTAGTCAGTTCCATCAGAAAGAGAAGTTTAGAAAACATGAGAAACAAACTACTCCATGTAAAATGCCAAATGTTATACAAATCAAACTGGAGTATTCAATCTCAGATCCTCTTAGTTTAAAAAAAAACAACAAGACAACAAACTCCTCTGTCCCTCAAAACATGCGATACAATTTCCAGAACTGCCTGTACCATAGTACCTGAGCGTACATGTGGTTTTCCAGGGATTCAGAAAACGCCAGGCATCAGAAGGAAATTGAGCTTAGCACTGACCCATCTCCTTGATCTCTTTTTGTTGGAGAGGGAAAGAAATCTTTGACTTGTGCTCAGCACAAGATGTTGACCGGATTCTGATCAATAGCAATTTATTTTTGGCTACTTTTCTTGGCTATTTATGTTTGAAAGTGAAACTGGGACTAAAATTATTAATGTTGATACAGTTTTTAGCAAAGTTCCTAGAAAAGCCTGGCTGCTATAAACAGCACTGACGTAATCACTGGAACATTGATTACACCTGAATGTAACTCTACACTGAATATTGCTGAAAATTTTCAGACCTCTAGTTATACATGGTGTAGGAGAGCCGTACAAGTTATTTTTAATGTGTAGTGTACAGGCGTCTGCATTGCTTTTAAAAATAAATTAAAAAAAAAATAAATCCTTACAAATATTGCTGTTTGCAGGAGACAACTCTGCAGTTTATTAAATGTTTTTCCTTTAAAAATATTCTGACTGTTCTACTTTTAGCTGTTTCTCAGGTATTTATACTACCTGTACGTGAAATGCAGTGAAAAAATTAATACCACTCTTCCTGGAATAAGCTCTCCAACTATAAATCAGGTGAGAAGATACTTGTAAGAGATGTACTACTCTTGGTTCCTGTGCTGTGTAAATGGGTAGATGTGAGTATCTAAAATCTACTGAGATCTACGTTCATTCTACAAAGTATTATCTATTGATACAACCTGTGTAAAGTCAGATGTAACACAAAACTTTTTCCTATTGGAAAATAAATATACTGCCTTAAAATATGAAACTGTGCGTTTTGCTTTAGAAGTTAATCTTTCAAAGCAAAATCTGTGTCCTGTGCATATCAAAGTGTAATTTTCTCGTTTATTTTCAGATTATGGATTGGATGTGCCTGTTGCTTGATGCTCACTTCACAGTCATGGTGATGTTACCAGAAGCAAAAGAGTTGCTTTCAAACCTGCATAAGTTTGTGAGAGCCCAAGTAAGTGGCATCTCCAGGGATAGTTATTTTAGTACGGATTTGGAATATGAAGCCAGGGGAGACAACAACAAATTCCAGAGTAAATCATATAATGTCTATTCTCCTTGTGCTCCTTCCTGAGCATGAAATTGCAGTTGTCTCTTCCTCATTTTCAGTTCAAAAGCTGCTCTATTTGTTTGGTTTAAATAGCTGAAACTGTGCAAAGCCACAGATAGTTCCACAGCATGGAAAGACTTGAAATGTATTTTATTGCTAATATAAATGTGTTTTCTTCTCTTTAGGTGCGGTTCTACTCTGAACTCAACAAGATTGAAGGAAGTTTGCAAGAATTACAGAGACTTAACCACCAGAAAGACTTTCAGACATACTCTATTGAAGTGCTGGAAATGATTTGAATTTGCAATGAATGAAAACATTTGGTTTTTATTGATTCCTTTTA
Source organism: Baryphthengus martii (assembly GCA_013396935.1). Taxonomy (NCBI): domain Eukaryota; kingdom Metazoa; phylum Chordata; class Aves; order Coraciiformes; family Momotidae; genus Baryphthengus; species Baryphthengus martii. Next base: position 72,539 of record VWZK01004038.1, on the reverse strand, counting down.
TGATGAGGATGTATTAGCACTCCATATTGGGGATGTGAAAAGTTGTTTTCTACATAGGAGGAGCACGGTTACTCTGTAGCTACGTGGGAGTTGTAAGTTTGAAACTCACGTATTAAAAGTTGTCCTTTTGACTGGATGAGAAGCTAGACGCTTGCTTGGGTTTTCATGTATAATTTTGATACTTAATCATAAAAACATCCTAAAATACCACATGATTCTTGGCAAAGAATGAGGAGGGTATTTGCAGTAAGGCTTCAATAGATACTTGATCAAATGAATTGATATTTTGATTTGACTTTCTTCTTTTTTACTTAATAGCTGAAGGCTTTGATTAGATTCTTCAGCCTTTACCCATGTTCTGAATTATAAATGAATCATTTGAGTTTGCTGCTTTGGTTTTTCTATTTTTAAGTTTTTTATTTTGTCCAAAGACGCCTTTGGCATTTCAAGACTTGGTTTGAACGGGGAAGGGAGCTTAAGTGTAGGTATAGGGTTGTTACCTAACTCACAGTGCTTTCTGTCTCCTGTGTGTCACGGTGTCACAACTTGTTAGCGTACTCTTTCGTGCTTTTTCTTCTAGTCTAACCAGGTCCTCTTACGCTGCTTTTAAAAACATAGAAGGGAGGGGGTTGTGTGGCGGTTAGTAATTAAAATCTTGGGTGCTGTGGACTTTGCTGTGAGGTTGACATGTCTTTAAGCTGACCACACAACTGGTAACTGCCGGCACAGCTCAGAGCGAGGATGGTATCTCGGCTGTTAGACTGGAGCAAAGAACCAACCCAGTTGAAAAGAACTTCTCTTCTTGGATAGTGATTTTTCTCTGGTAGTGCTGACTTAAGCACATGGCACTGGACACAGAGGAGACATCCACTTTGATTTGGAGCAGAATGTTGGAAATCATTGTTTGAATAAAAGGCTCCTTAGCCTTTGTCGGGTTAAACTTGGCTCAGAATGAACAACAGCTTTTTCTTCCTTTCTCTAGCTAGAGCCAGAACACAAGGTTCTTACCGCTGAAGTGATGGGTGCATAACTTACTGGCCTTGGGTTCTAACTTTGAAACAGCTACACACAGTTAAAAACCTTCAGACTTTGGAATTTGACATGTTCTAGCTATATACACTGTTAGAGGTCAGTACCAAATGCATATAAAACTAAAATTTAAAAAATTCACTACAATGGGCAGCTGAAGAATCATATAGAGGGGGACTTCTTGGAACTGGGGGTAGTTACTTCTCATTTTCTGAAGAAGAAAACTTATCTCCAGTTTAGAATAAGAACCTGAGTCTGTTTTCTCCAAGTACTTTTTCAGAGTGAACATCTCAAGTTAACCTCATCTCTAGTGCTTGTTCTCAGCTGCACTTTCAGCATTTCAAAGTAAATAGCTTTAGATTTGTTTTGAGCAGAAAAAAAAAAAAAAAGGTCATGAACTAAAGTTTTATGAAAGCAACAGTTGTGGAAGGTATTACAGGTACAGGCATTTATTGCACTGTACTTCAGCTTAGGTGTTCACTTCAAACTGACTTGTTATAAGCTACTTGTGGGACTGGATATTCATCTAAATGAAAGCTCGCCTGGGAGAGAGGAAAATGGGACAGAGAAGCTTATCACTAGATTCTTGAGTTCTAGTATGAAATGGATGGTTGGGGACAAGCCTTCAGAGAAGATAAGACTTATTCAGATTAGCAAATGAGATGTAAAAAACTTACTAATAATGTGATTGAATATGAATATAATTCAGCATATCAGTATAGTGATATACTTTGGCTTTCATCATACTAAATAAAATGATAGTATATTGAATTAACACCAGCAAAAGTCAAAGCCTTGCTTCCTAAGACTGACTTTAGTCTACAGCTGAGCTCCAGTCTAACATTACTCAACACCACCTCGGTGTCTTTTAAATGTACGAGTAACTAATTCTAGAGCTGCATACTTGAATTCAATGCCTAATGCATATTATGAAATAATTTGCAGTGAAGGACTGGACAAAAGCAGCTCAATAATTTAAGCAAGAGCATATGGTCCCTTGTTACGAATGCTGTCCAGCTGTAGGTCCTTCAGTTCTTTCCCTTACCCTTGGAGAAAGGAACCCACCCAGACAACAGCTTGGAATAACTCGGCTGCTCATCTTCTCCAAAGCTCTTTTTGAAAAGAATCTTTCTCTCCAGTTGTCTTGAGTATGGAGACAGGGTAGGGCCACCTACCTAAAATTCCTCTTCCTTCTGTATTCTATTCAATGATAATTATGATTCTTAACTGTACCAGCAGAGTCAAAATAGGAACTTTGGGTTCCTGATAGAGATGCATTTTGTTCTTGGGAGTGGACATGGGTAGGCGAGTAGGTTAAGGAGTTACGGTTGCTTTCTCTGTGTGTTGGTAAGGACTAATTTATAGTCTTGACTCTGGAAGTTAACATACCTCTATGCATCCATTTCTCTACCTATAACATCAAAATTCTTTACGTCCTTTTCAGTGAGCACTTCCACATCAACAACTAGTAAATCTTAAGAGCTAGGATGAAGAGACAAGGTATTCTGGTTCACAGTCTTCAAAAGCAAATGCTTTTTGGCACCTTTGATCTATGGGTACACAAAATCCATGGTAGAGGTGTTAACACTCTCATCATGCTATAGGCTGTGGGAATATTGCTGCAGAAGATACGCTGGATATCTTTGCTAGATTCTCAATGAATGTACATGTGGCTAAATTCACAGGGTTTTTTTCCGAGATCACAAAGGGAGATTGTGAAATAACCTCCTTCAAAACATATACCTATGTATTTAAAGAATTACCATAATCCTTTGCAACCTTGTGAGAGGTTGCAAAAAATTAGCCTGATGTAAGCAATCTAAAGGTAGCCTTGAAAGATTCAGAATGCAAATCGAGTACAAAGGTGTAAATGGGGTTAGGCAACGTTGTCTACTACTGTTGCTGTGTCCGTATCGTACTGTCTCTAGAACATGGCTCGGAGCCTGTGCAGCTGCACCACTGAATGTAAAAGAGATGCAGATAAAAAGCTAGATCTAGGAGTGTAAATTGGGCTAAACCCTCCTGCCTGGTGTCCTTGTGACGTTTCTGCGTGCTTGACACTGCGGCAGGTTTGTGGGTTTCATTAGGCTCTCAGCCTGAGCAACAAGTTCATGAACAAAAGGTGCTTCAAAAATTACTGTAGAAGAATGCAAATGAAATTACACATTGGACATGTAACTGGCATGCTTATGGCATGACCAGTTTGGAGTTGTACCTCATACAGAAGCATGAGCAAGAGAAAATGAAAATGCAAACACACTTATTTGCTAACAGTAAGACTCCAGACTCTCTGGGATCCCAAAGATGTGTAGGTTTAGCAATGAAAAGAGGGCTGGTGGTAAGAAGTGCCAGACGTTTGTGTGCCTTGGGCTGGCTTTCAACTTGTCCTGCTTCTGCTTGGGAAACCAATGGCCTGAATTCAGGTGGTGACATTAGAAACTCAACAGCACAATTGGTTTATGTAGATTTTTAGCCCTCTGGGACTCTGGCAAATGGGGAAATGAGAGAACAGAAGATAGATGAAGCCCACCTCTGTTTCATAGTGAACCACAGACACAGCGGTTCAGAGAAAATAGGTGGGACAAAATTGCAAAGGGCGGGGCCCTTTCTGATCTCCTCCGTCTACTTTTCTTTATCATGGCCCTGGCTAGGTCATGGTGAGCCCTAAAGGAGTTTTAATTTCTGCATAGTGGGTGAAGATTTAAGACCTGGCAAGAGATGAAGACGGCAGTGGCCCTGCTTGGTGCTGGGGGCGGGCGGGTGAAGGCGGGAAACCTCTGCTGAGGGGAGAGCTTTGGTTTTGGCGGGCGCTGCAGAGGTGGAGAAGAGCCCCGTGATGAGCCCCTGCCCGGGCGGAGGGGAGAGCAGAGCCCGTCGCCTACCTGCGCTCACCGCTGTCCCCCGCAGGGGTGCGCGGCCGGCGGGAGCCACGGGACTTGAAGCTGAGGGGGTGACAGCCCTGGGGGACTGCCCCGAGGGCGCGGGTCGAGCTCTGGGAGAGAGCACCGGTAACGGTGGTTCGCTACTCTGGTGCGGGGAGACGCCGAGTTCGAGGAGGGGGGCCGGGGGATCGCTTCAGCCGTCGGCGGGGCAGCTGAGGGGAGCCTCGCGGCGGGCGGCGAGGCAGCGCCTCGTGACAGGCGGCNGGCAGCGGGGCAGCAGCCGCGGCAGGTGGGCGACCTCGGCCCAGGCGGAGACGGCGGGGCCCAAGCAGAAGGGAGCCGGGGCTGCCCAGGCCTCTTCCCCCGCCGCCGCCGCCTCCCCCAGGGGGGGCAGCAAGAGGAAGGGAGGCAGCGGCAGCAGCAGCACCCCTGGTGGGGGAGGCAGCAGCGGTAAGGGTAGGGGCAGGGCTGGGGCTGGAGGAGCAGGGGGAGGAGGCGGAGGAGGCAGCTGCAACAGCCAAGGCAGGGCTGCCTCGTCCAGGAGGAGCATCAGCAAAGTGGTGTACGATGATCATGAGAGCGAAGAGGAGGAGGAGAGCATGGTGTCCGAGGAGGAAGAGGAGGGAGACCCCGAGGATAACCAGGACTCGGAGGAGGAAGAGGAGGAGGAGATAATGGAGGAGGAGGACGACGACGACTCTGACTACCCTGAAGAGATGGAGGATGAGGACGATGCCAGTTATTGCACTGAGAGCAGCTTCAGGAGCCACAGCACCTACAGCAGCACCCCAGGTAGAGAGTCAGTGGGATGAACTAAAACAAGTCGAGGGCACCCTACATGCTCCCTCTAGGTTTGCAAATACAGTCCTCACGCATTCTTCCTCCCATGCGTGTATGTGAGGGATGCCTGCAAGCACTCACGGGGAGAGAGGGGTATGCAGATTAACCACTGGCAACCCCACGGATGCGGGGAACGTTAGAAGATGCTTATAAACACATGCACCGAGAGGAGGGAGGGTGGGAGGGCAGGACTCGCTCTTTAACAAGGGGATGCTTTGCAAAGATGCATGGAAATTCTGGTGGCCGCAGAAATGCGTGATACACCAGAACGTGTTGCAAACAATGTCAAGAGTGTATGGAGCATGCAGTTAATATTGAAAAAGGAGGGGAACGAGGTGCATGCCTTGCAAAGAGGTCCTTTCGCCTGTAGACAGGAAAGGATGGCTTGTGCTTGCAAATACAACTTGGTGTTAAAAGGAAAGGAAGCACATGCAACTTGAAGTGGTCTAAGAAAAAAAAAAAAACCAAACCCAACTGCTAACCCTGGAAATTTTCAGGCTCTTGAAATCAGAGGTACAACTGGATCCAGCATTTGCTGGCTTTAAGACAAAACTAGCTTTCCAAGGAGGGAAATGAGGTGCATTGTTCAAAATGGAGATTGCATTGTTATAGTTTGGGGAAAAGTGCACAGGGCCTCATTGCAAGGGTGTAAACCTAGTTTTAGTTAAACACAAAGATTAAAAGGTGGAGGTTGAGTCAAAAGTCTTGGTTTTAAATACTGCATTTATCTCAAGATATGGTAACCTTTAAAACTCAGGTTGGGGTTAAAACTAGTTAAACATCACTGTGATTATTTTTATTTTTTTTTCAACCTCTAGTGGCAAATTTGGGCTCAAATTTTTAAGGCCTACACTTCTGTTTGTCCTTAATTAGTTCATTAGCCATGGGGGTTTCAAGCTTCATAAATTCTTTTATCTAAACTTAACCACTTTGGAGTTATTTCAGTTCATTCCAGAATGGAGTTCAAGCTTAGAATTTTTAAGTTGTTCTCTTTTTTTGGTTTGTTTTTTGTTTTTTTTTTTTTTTTAAATCTCTAGACAGGAGAGTAGTTCAACTTGGAGATGTCCTAGGAGTGTTTCTGAATTGGGTTACAGGGTAACAGACACTGCTGTAGTACAAGTATTTGGCCAGTTTGGAAGGGGGGAGGAACAGGTTGTTGATGGAAGTGCGTTGCATCTTAATTAAAGAAAGGGGTGTAGTTTTACGTAGTTAGCTGGTGACTTTTTAAAACGGGGAGAGTACCTGCTACTAACTGTGTCATTTGTTTTTATTTTATTAATGCTGTCAGCTCATTATGTGACTTTATAATAGTCCTTTAAAAAAACCCTCGGTGTCTCCCTGTATATATTAATCTATATCCGCGTGTTTAGTAATATTCTTATTTTTATTCATTTATGTTTCTAAATGAACTTAATTAAGAGATAATTTTTTTAAGGTGTTAGTTTACCTGTTGCGGTGATGTCCTGCAATCAAATTGAGATTTTTGAATATTCATTAGTTTAAAGGTTGAGGTCTGGCTTCACAGAAGAAAAAAATTCTGAAGTACTCTTGGCTTTTAACTCATCATTTTCTGCTTAGTTGTGGTAACTTTAATTTTTATTATTTTTGGGGGGGACGTGCTTTTGTCAGGGATAGAATATTTTTCTTCTTTTAATCGGCTAGATCAGGAAAATATTTTTATATGAGCATCTAGATTTAAAATGAGCTCTATGGAGTATGGGTGGGTGCAATTTTTGAAATGTACTTAAGTGTTCTGGCAAATAACAAGATACCTCTGTGCGCATTGTTGTGCAAGCTTGGACAGGTTTCACGAGCTATTTAGGTGTATCAGAAACCATTTGGATAATTTACCTGTTTATTTCTCACTTGGTATAGGTAATTTCAATTACCTTTTTTGAGATGAGTGTAAGCATTTTCATCCTTATGTGCTTTTATATATGTATTTATAGAAAGAGAGTATTTGGTAGTTAAAATGTCTCTGTGGTGATTTTGGCAATTTACTGGCAGTTCTCATTAGTTTGGTGTTTGCCTAAAGGTCTCCCTCCCTCCCTTCTTCCTTCTCTCCCAGACATGCTGGTGTCCTTTTGCGAAGAAAGTACAAACTTTCCTTTCGATCAGCTCCATCTGTGTCTTGTTTCTGCTGAGCAGAGCCCCACGTTGTGACCTGCACAGAGGGGGCCACTACATAAATTCTTAAGTTTTATCACAATCCAAGAAGAGATACTTGATGTTACAACAGCATTAATAGGCAGAGACAAGACTGACATAACCTCAGGATCTCCTTATAACAGTGACCAGTGCGGAGAAGAGCTTTAAGAACAGGACGAGCAACAGTGATAGGTCTTCAAAGGTCCTTTGTGGGCACCAGTGCTCTTTGAGTCAGGTGCATGCTGAGCCAGAATTGGTCTTTATGTTTAGATATGGTTAGTTTTCTTTCGTGTATTTGTCTTCCAACCGGACAGGTTGTAACATACAGTGGCAAAGTTCCTGTGGTTAACTGGAGGGCTTCAAGGAATGTCTCCTCCATTGTTTTAAGCTGGCCCCTGACAGAACCCTGCGGTGCCCTCTGGGTTTTTTCTGCTAGAATTGATGAGGAGTGATCGGTCGCTGCTTATCTTCCCTTGGTCACATGCAGCCCGAATTATGACCACTTTCAGGATGTAGTCTTGGGGGCTGAAGAATTTCTTTTTTGAGAGCAGGGTAATGAAAAATTGCAATCCCGATCAAACTCCTACCAGCCAAGATTTTGCAGATTAATCACATCCCATTTAAATGGGTGACGGACTTCTAACGGGTTTGCTTGGTTGTTTTTTTCAAACTTATACTGAGCAGCGAATTAAAAGATCACAGTCCCGTGTCCCTAACCAAGAAAGGCTCAAATATTGCGCTCTGCTGGGGAGCTTGTGATAAATCTTGAACTTGCATGCAGGAGTAGGTTTTTACTACGTTATTCAAGTATTTAAAGCAGCAAAATCTTAGAAATGGTAAAATGCCTTTGATATAAGACTTTAAAAGGATGTGAATGGATATGAGGTTTGTCACTGGGTTTTCTTCTGCTGGACAGACTTTTGGTAGAGGGATTTTATGTGTGGGAAGTGTTGCTTCTCTCTTATCCCTTCGTATCCCCAGAAGGTAGATAGATGTACTTTTGGGATAGGTATCTGTGTCTTGTACCACTAAACATTTTTAGCATTGCCTGTCCACTCTTAAGTTCTACTTTAGGCTTGTCACAATTGCATTCTAGATATCAAGGGTCTCCCAAATGTTGCAGAATTTTAAAAGAAGGATTTAATCAGGATCCCTAGAAGTCCTTCATTATTTATTTTTTTCTGTTCCTTGTTTTTCTTTGTCAAAAACTTGAAAAATAGCTTTAGAAAGAGCTCTACATCTAGAATTTGGCTGAGGTGATAATCATCAGTCTATCCAACAAGCAAATGTGGAGTTGTGAGCCAAAAGACTTGTCTCAAAATACATTAAATTTTCCGATGGATTTTGCTAGTTTGTGAGCATTTGCAGTGATAAACTCACAGGTGAAGTAACTGGTTAACTGGAAACGAGGGGCTACGTTTTGTGTATCTGTAGTAATTTTGTATCTTCACCCTTTTTCATGCTCTGGCAGAATTGTTTAAGTGGAGACATGGAGATAGAAACAGTGAGATGTGCAGCCGCTTTTATCTGGCCTGTGAGAAGTTTTAGCAGCCTCCCGAACACCTCACCTGGGCGACCCTGTTCTCTAAAATGAAATCATTTCGTGAGCCGAACTTTGATTTGTACTCTAGAGGAACGATCACTAGTTCATCCTGCCAGTCGTGAAAAATGTGGAAGACGATTCTTAGCAAAGAAATTGTGTAGACGGCCGGAGGAGTAAATCTGCAAGTGCTTGGGTTGTATTGACATGCAAATGTGCAGCTTATCTGGAGAGAGCATTTGTCACCTCAATCATCTTTCTGAGAAGCTCTGTGCAGCAAATACCCTGCCATTCTCAAAGTATGTGTGTTGTAAAAGGTTGAACGATTTGATGTACTGCAAATGAGTTTATTGTGCAAACTTTTTTTTTTTTTTTTTGGTAGATCTGCAGTAAAATTCCATAGCTGACCGTTGTACGGGTGTAAGGTGAATAAATGTGGATTTTAGTAGATCCGGGCTGGCTCTCAGGGCTCGCTGAATTTTGAAAACAGTTACAATTTATCCCAAGTGTGTCCTCACTGAGAAATTGTCAGAACGTTCCTGAAAATCTTGATCCTAGTGATGTAGTTTTGTTTGCTGTGTTGCGGTGTTGGGTTTTTTTCCCCTGGATTCTGGGCACAAAAGGGTTGTGCCTCTGAGTACTTCGACTGACGATGGGGGATCTCCTCTGCTACTTGTCTTGCATCAGTTATCCAAACGTTCAAGTCATGCCTTGGAATATCGTGGGTTAGTATTCCTGGCACCTACTGAGGGTATGCTGATGGCCATAATGTGGAGAAATGAAATTCTTTGGGTAAAATCAGTATAGGAAACCCTGGTTTGATTTCAGAGTCTGCTACTGACAGATGTACAAACTGAAAAAGTAAAGAGCCCAAAAAGTATTAAAGTTTGAAACCAGTTTGTAAAGAACATAAAGACCTAGTTTTGTACAGTGCAGAGCAGCAGTGAGACTTCACTTAGGAGCACGTGTTGAGAATTTCTGCAAGATGATATTTTTTTTTTCATTTAAATGTCCTTCAACTTCCAAAGCTTACGTGGTGCTTTGAATGTCTCATTTTTTTATGTTGGTTTAATGTTTAAGTTTCATCTGATTTTTGGTTGGTTTTTTGTTTGGTGGTTGTGGGTGGTTGTTGTTTTTTTTTTTAATTTCTCTTTCCGGATAAAATAAATATATTTGAGTTAGGTGTGATTGTTGCAGAGCAATATTCAAATTGGAGCTGCACTTAAAAGTAGTTAAAAGTGCATCTTATTATTTTAGATTATTTTCCTAGAGGAGATTATTTGCCTTGTGAATATTAGAAACATGTCGATTGTCATGTTGGCCTTTTTAAAAGGGGGAAAAATAGTATTTTGTATAAGTCAAAGCCTTTAATTTTGGCCCATCCCAAGAAAAAGATTTCCATTTTTCTATTTTGGTACTGCTTTTCATAATATATTCTTATTTTATGTTAAACTGATTCATTTCACTGCTTTTTCTTCTTTGGTGTGAGTTGAGCAAATGCTCTCCCAAGAGGTTGGATTTTAATTAAGGAACCAGTTTGGATGTTGCTGTGACAAACATGTGGCTATATTCAGTTTATACATTCTGTTGTGATAAAAAAAAAAAAAAAAAAGGAAAAAACCCCACACCAAAAACCATTCTCTTGTGCATTTTCCTCAACTGTTTTCAGTTTACTCAGTGGTATCTAACAAGAACTTGTGTGTTGCTGGACACTTGTTTGGAACTTGCCAGGTGGAAAGTAGTAATGTGGGACAGCAAGAGGCTGATTCCTGTGTATTTATTAAAACCAAACAAAAATAGGACAGTCTTAGTGAGTTTTGGAGGGCAGTCAAAAGTCAGAGTTTCCAGGAGGAAGCAAAACCGTGGGGATGGCACCTTCTCTAAGAAGTGCTCCTGTTTCCAGGCCATCCTATAACTGCCAACTGGTCTTTACGTTGACAAGTTTCTGTAGTGACTCATGAGCTGGAAAACAAAAACCAACCCAGCTCTACTTTACTAAAGATGGACTTTTATCTAAGAGTAGTGTAGTTTGACTTGACTTGTGAAACTTGAAGCCAAAAATTAATCTTTTACTGGGGGCAAATTCAAAGTCTTTTCGCTTGCTGGGGTCAGTTGTGTGGAGTGTGCCTGTGGGGGGATCGTTCTATATTTTTATCCCCCCTCCTGTGACAGATCACTGAAGTATCTGAAACTCTATCAAGTTTATTCTCTGCGCTGCAGCTGCGAACAGGAACTCCGGGTTGGTGTCTTAGTGCCCCAGTGCTGAGAAATGAGGAAGAGAAAGGGTTTTTTAAGTGAAATGAGACCAGTTGTGAGCTTTCTAATAAAGAAATACTGGAACCGGTGTTTATTTTTTAGGTCATACCGGTGCAGCTACCACTCTCTCCCTGTTTAAACAAGACAGTGATTCTGACAGAATATTTATTATGTGGGACCTCCACCCACCAGTCCATTAGTTGAAATATGTTGGGCTGGAAGGGCTGTGTTTACTGGCACTGTACATCTGGAGTGCAGGGGTATGGAAGAGAAGTGAAACAAGGCACAACTGGATTTCTCTGATTTTTGTTGGTTTATTTTTTGTTAGGCTACATGTCTATGGCAATTGGAATACAACTAAAGCACAAAGAGCATGAAAATCATATTTAGTCATAGTACAACCTTTCTGTCTTCTGGACACTGATGTAAATTTAAATAACTCGTTCAGATACTCTCTTTTAAAACTATCCACATAAACTTGATGGTTAAAGATGGTTAAAGTATTTTTAAGTTCTGTATCTTCCTGTGGTAAAGAGTTAAAGAATAGATGTGACTTCTGCTTTTCTTCTCTCAGTCTGTGAATGAAAATGGAGACAAGCTTTTTGGTCCTTTTAAAGTCCACTTCATTGTTAAATTTTGGAAGGGTCAGCGTTTGAACCAAATAGGTTGACTAAATGGAAATTAAAAAAAATAAGGGTTTGATTTTTTTTTTTTTAAGTGCTTTAGATTCTAGGTTTGGGTGTTCAGCCTGTTACTTCAGCAACTTTATTTCAAATACCATTAGAGTGTTTGCTTAAATACTTGTAATATAAATTATTTTAATAGATTATGGTAAGTGTAGACTGCAATTATCAATATCTATAATTAAATGTGCCATGTGAATAAAACTGTTTACTCTTTAATCTTAATTACAGGCAGCTCTTCAACTAGAGAATTCAAAATAGGGAGAGGCAACCATTGCAGACTACTTCCTCACTTTTGGAGACAACTAGTGAAGGAATGCAGTCTAAAAGAAGTTTGTGTTAGATAGAAGTCTAATGCTGAGACACTGCAGATGATCTGGATCCTGTAAATAGTCCAATCATGGCAGCAGAAGGCTATCGACAGATCAGTTTGTCCTTCCAAATAAAGCTATGGGATGTGAATGATGTAGAAATGGCCCTTTTGTTTTCCTTTGTATTGACTCAAACTTGAAGGTGGAATTTGATTGAGGGATTTGGTTAATATGCAGAAGCAACTTTAGAAATATGTAATTTACACATAGTAAACCTTGAGTCCATTTTGGGAAGCTTTACTGTGGAAAAATTGACTGAGTCGCTACATCTTGATTCACTTTCGAGTCCAGCCAGGTGATAGGGGGTGCTTGAAGGAGAAGTAACTTCTTCTAGTACACCCGCTCTGAAACCTTGGTGGTTTTGTTGTTGTTTAGACAAAGTAGTATATATTGCATTTTCTACATAAAAAAAAACCAACTTACTGCTACAAGAAGAGATTTCTGCCAATGGGAAATTACTCAAGGCAAATAACAAAAATCATTTTTCCAAAGTTGTTTAAGCTATACCAAGATAAATTGGGAAATATTAATGGCAGGAGGTGATTAGCAATACAAAGTTAAGAAGAGAGTGCAGCGGAGCAATTCTGTGGACTGCTCAATGTGGTCATTGCACTGGTTTTGTTGTACTGGTTCAATTCCATGTATTATTTGAAATGCATCCTAATGTAATGCACATCGGTGGTATTCCAAATCAAATTCATTTTTATTGTGCTATCCTCAATTATCTAGTTTACACAAGTTTGCACTTCTCTCTTAAATATTTAAATAGAGATCATTAAATTGAATGTTTTAAAATTAATTTAATTAATCATTTAATACTTTTTATCACAGTACTCAAAACTCCCTGTGGAAGACAAAATCCATAACAAACGACAAATTTAAAAAAAAAAAGTTGTTGAATCCCAGAATCTCTAGAATAATTTAAAGTAGAATAGTTTGAACATACTGATGTTTGAAGAAATCAAAGTTGGGGTCCTTTTTTTTTGGTCTGCCATATGTCAAATTCAAGCATTGAACCATTTCAAGGTCTTCCCCATGATGCAAAAGTTGGATGTGTTTATTGTAGGAAGACTTTATTTTCAAAAAGAGGGTTTTTTTTTCTTTTGTACATATGAAGAAGAGCTGGGTGAAGATGAACTGTGAGCTTCAAAAACCTTGACGGAAGTTGAAGCTGCTTCTGAGTAGCAGGAGCTGTTTGGGGTGTCAGAACACTGCAGATAATTAGCAATGAAGAAATTGTTATTATCAGAATTGCAAACAAGCCTAGTGTCCTTATTTGGAGTTCAAAACAGCCTTTCTTCAGCTGTCTGAGCGAGTGGCAAGGGAGGGGCTTATCCACCCAACCAGTAAAATACACAAATTTAGGTGCAAAACAGACTCTAGCACTTTGACATCGTTCTATCATATTCCATTGGGCTACGTTTTTAAGTTCAGCAGCCTCTTGGAATGTTTCAGGATTTATGAGCACCTTGGGAGAGAATGTCCGTCTTCTGCACTAGAGATTTGACTGCTTGGGTTTCTTGCTTTGGTTTTCGGGGTGGTTTTATGGTTATGTTTGTTTTTTAAAGGTATCTGGAGTGTTTCTTGAGTTTGCAGCTGATGCATCAAACGCTACTTTGTTTAAGCCAAATTATTTGGAATTTCTGAATTTCTAAGTCACGCTTTGTGATTCTCTTCTTGACTTCAGATTGTGTTCAACCCCAGACAGCAAATATCAATGGCAAATTGAGAGTGAAATTGGAAATAAAATTTAAAAAATAAAGTACTATTTTAAATACTCTGCCACCACACCATTGAAAAAAAATATGTCTGGGTACCATTTCTTTCTAAAATATTCTGTATCTGTGAATACTTTCCCTTTTTTTAAGCTCTGGAAACCAGTTTATATGCAAGACAGAATTGTTCAGAGCAGTTTAGGGGCCAAGAAGAGAAGCAATTTAGCTCTTGCCACGTGGTGTGTGATTTACGGTACGGATTGATACGATAGAGTAACTGCTGCACGGCGTGAACCACGACACAAAGCAGTGGACAAATGAAGCACGCACTTTATAACGCAATATGGTTTTCATTGTTGGTTTTACTATTACTTTTGAAATTTCTCTGCTTTATACCAATGCAAACCTGAAAATATGTGAATTGATTTAAATGGAAGGTGAAGAGTGGTGTGAGTAATGCAACCGCACGGTTACATTGTACCTGCACCAAAGTACAATTCTTTATTACGGTGACATGCTTTGTGTCCTGATAACACATTTATTTTAGACCTCTGATTGTACCAATACACTTCCTTTATAAGAGGAAAGGTTAGAGACCTTAAACTTTTCCAGAAAATATTGGGAATGTCTTGTTTTAGGGCGGTTCTTTTGCTTCTCCTTGGTAGTTTGGTGTAACAAACGTACCAGGGTTTCTTTTTTCTGAAAGAGACATCAACAAAGATAGGATATGGGGAGTCTTGGGGATTTTTTGTATTATGAAGGATTAAACCAATGCATAGCACAATTATAATTTCATTCTTGGAGCAGGTGATCTCAACAAATGCAAGGAAATAAGGAGTGTCTACTTCTTTCAGCAGTGTTCCTTCACTCTAGTTTATCTTTGCCAGAAATTACTGGGCGGAGGGAGTGTCACTTCTGATTAATTTAGTTAAACCGGGGTTATCATTCTTGCTGCTTATTTTCTTGAAGGGTTGTTTCTTTTATGGCTTCACTGTGTGACGGACACATTTTTCTGCTAGAATTGCAAACAGTGAAAAGAATTCTGGATTATAGCTCTGCCAGCTTTTTGTGATAGTTGGTCTCAGAAGACCATCAGTGATTGCAGAGCGTCTGCTCTGCATTGGTGGTGTCTTGCATGACCACCTACTAGGACTGGTCCTACACTGGCCTCCTTCAGGACCCTCAAGAAATTGAATCTGTGAGCTCGTGTGTGTTTTACTGTGGGGTCTTTTAATTAAACCATCTCTGGTTTATGCAGATATGATTTTGGATCACACTAATAGAAAGTTGGGGTTAATGTAGATATTTCTTGCTGTAAGAACACTTGCTTTTTGTGCCTGCCTGTGAGACTCCTGTGTTTTTGTGTGCTTGCCATGATTAAATGTTTTCCACTGCTTTGTGCAGAAGCATATTGGAAGCCAGTCATAGGAGCATTCTTTCATTTTCCGCAGTCAGAACTCAACTAAACTTGGAAATTTATTTTTATACACAGATGATGTTGACCCATTACTTCTGTAATGGAAACATCTGGCAGTTCATCTTCTATATTGTTTCAGAGTGTCTTAATTTGTTGCATAAGATTTCATTCTTTAAAGTCTGAAAGGGAGAGATGTATCCGGTGCCATCTTGCTATTCTAGCTCCAGGACTGATTTATTTTTCTTCTGGAATCATTTGGCAAACTGTCTTTTGTGCATCAAGGTGTTTCTTAAAGGTAGCTTTTCTTTTTGGTAACTTTTTACCCTTTTCAATGCATTTAAGTTTTGATGATGGTGTATTCAGATTCAGCAGGATCTGTCTTTGGTATCTGCCTGTCTAAGAAGGACTTTTTTTGTTGTTTTTTTTCCTCCCACTTCCCATTAGACTTATTTTCTGCATTTATAGGAGTAGGATGAGTTGAACAAATGCCACAGAGAACCATTTCCTCTTAGCGGTAATATCCGAGATGACTGGAATTTATCTCTTAATCTTCTTGAACTAGTTATGCACAGAATTTGATTTAAAAAGTATTAATGTGAAGTTTAAAATTCCTGAATGCTGTTTGCATCACCCTTCAGTCTCAGATCGCACAGCGCGTAAGAGATGTCACTTTTTGTTAACATTTGCATATGAAATTGCTTTTAAAAGCAGCTTCATTTTTTCTTTTGGATTTTCTCTGTGAATAAAATGCATCCTGCTGACCACTTCTCTGTAGAGAATTGAGAATTAGGAAATTTAGCTGTTGACCAGAATCTTAATATGCTTACCAAAGGACCTAAACCCAGCTTTCATCTCCAGGTCACTGTTTTAAACCATGGTGATGATTTTATAATTAGTTTATGAGATTGCCCAAACTTGAGTAAGTTGGGGTTTTTTTGGGTTTTGTTATTGGTTTTTTCCCCAACAAAATGGAGTAGGTTTGATGTGTGGATACTGATACTTGAGCTAATAGCTGCAAAATAGTTGCAGGTGGCTGGATACTTTTTTTGTTTTTTTTTTTTGGTAGAAGGAAGTGTTTCATCTGGCCAGTAGTGCCATTTACAGAAGGTTTCTGCTTTCCTTGTTCCTTCTTCTTGGCATCAAGGATAGTGGAATTAGAGGGAAGGAAGTGGAGCATCTCATCTGAATTAGCATCTGAGGCTGAATTAATTATGCTCCGTGTCTTTTCTTTTAGATAGTGAAACAGCTCTTCAGATTAGCCTTTTGTGTTAGGCTTTGTCCTTCCATAATTCGACCTCCACCTCATTCTGTGGATATCTGTCCTGTTTTATTGAAGCATGGGGGGTTTGTTTAGCTTGCTTTGTTGTTTTTTTGTTGTTTTTAATTGGGAATTCCTGAAACATTTTCGTAAAGCATCGTATTTAACTTTAGTTTCTAATTTTTAGTTATCCAGCAATATTCTAGTTTAATATTTCAGAAAAGAGTGGACAAAGCAATTTAGGTTCTCTTTGTATTTTAATTTCATTGAAATTGATGTCCTAGGACGTCTACTTGAAATCTTTCCTGCATACTCTTGCTGGATGGGAGAATAGCTTGCGATATTTTAATACAAAATATTTGTTGTTTGAATCTTGATGCTTCAAGGTTAAAGTTAAAATTCCAAGAAGGAATGATAAACTACTCGTGCTGAATAAAAATGAGAAGTTCTAAATTAATCTTTTGGCTGAGAGAAATGTCTTTCTTTTTAATGAGTTTAAACAATTAAAATTCTAGATGTCATTTTGAATATTCAGCATATTATATTGGAAATGCACCTGCTCTAAGTGTCTAAAGCAAAACCTCAGATATCTTGTGTATTTTATTTTCATACTGTTAATTAAAATATAGGATTATTAGGTGAATTATCATATTTATATAGCTGTGAAGGTGTGAATCCTTAACTTGCAGCAGTTCAGAAAGTTTGACACGGTCATTGATGACAGATAATTAAACATGTCGACCTATGAGTGGCAAAATTCTTATTATTGTTTCTTTATTCCAGGTAGGAGAAGACCAAGAGTGCATCATCCTCGTTCTCCGATATTGGAAGAGAAAGATATCCCACCCTTGGAGTTTCCTAAATCCTCAGAGGACTTAATGGTGCCTAGTGAGCATATAATGAATGTTATTGCCATCTATGAGGTACTAAGGAACTTTGGCACTGTTTTACGCCTCTCTCCTTTTCGTTTTGAGGACTTCTGTGCTGCTCTGGTAAGTCAAGAGCAGTGCACCCTTATGGCAGAGATGCATATAGTGCTTTTAAAAGCAGTTTTACGTGAAGAAGACACTTCAAATACTACCTTTGGACCTGCTGACCTCAAAGATAGCGTTAATTCCACTTTGTATTTCATAGATGGAATGACGTGGCCAGAGGTTCTGCGGGTATATTGTGAGAGTGACAAGGAATATCATCATGTCCTTCCTTACCAAGAGACAGAGGACTATCCTTATGGACCAGTAGAGAATAAAATCAAAGTTCTGCAGTTCTTAGTGGATCAGTTTCTTACAACAAACATTGCACGGGAAGAGTTAATGTCAGAAGGTGTTATTCAGTATGATGATCATTGTAGGGTTTGTCACAAACTTGGGGATTTGCTTTGCTGTGAAACTTGTTCAGCTGTGTACCACTTGGAGTGTGTGAAACCACCTCTTGAAGAGGTACCAGAAGACGAATGGCAGTGTGAGGTCTGCGTAGCACATAAGGTGCCTGGAGTAACTGACTGTGTTGCTGAAATCCAAAAAAATAAACCGTACATTCGACACGAACCTATTGGATATGACAGGCATAGGCGAAAATACTGGTTCCTCAACAGAAGAATCATTATGTAAGTAAACTCAGCATTTGGTATTTTCTGAACAGTAATATTGTGTTGAATGTATTTTTAATGCATTAGTATCCTGTAAGTTGTTGTTGCCATCTTGAAGTTGTTCTTTCTTTAGATACGACCGTTGCTTGCTGGGTTTTCTAAATAGAATTTTAAAGGCCATGGAATTAATCCATCGATTTTCTCCAAAATATTCTCATAATCTGTATATAAAAAGGGGGAAAAAAAGCAGGACCTCTGGCTTAATATTAAGGTACCTAAAACACAAGAATGTGAGGAAAAGAAAGGGAGTTTTAACGAGAACTCTACATTTTTTTGGTAGGAGTTCCTGACAAATAGTTTACCTCTCTTTGTGATCCCATGGTGTATAGGACAGCAGTTTTGATAAACAGTTACCTGCTTAGCATTTGGCTGTTAGATCCTGGTTTGGTGCTCTGTCTTTGAAGCTAAGGCTTTCAGAGGCGCTCGGAAGGTATTCACCACAGCTGTTCACTAGAAATGCGGAAAATGTTGCGCGTGAACGTTTCTATAGGTGTAAACAAAGTCAAAGTAGCAAGAAATGCCGGTCTTCAAGTGATCTATTTTGTATGTTTAAAACACTTTTCTGTCACTGGTTGGTTTGGAGATCCTGGTGTGTCTCAAAACGTTAATAATAATCAAACCCTTGTTAGTGAGGGCATTATGCTCTGCTTTTTTTACCTGAAAAGTTGAATATGAAATTGTAAATGTGCTACATTTTTCACAGGAAAATAGCTGAAGACTGGTTTTTTCTTACAAAAGACTTATGTAATAATTCTTATAATAGGGGAAAAATAGTTTCAGTCCTTTAAAATATAGTGCTCTTTCTCTAATATATTATTTAGCTGATGCTTTATGCATTAATTATCTCTGATCTTTGTTTCCTATGCTCTATATTCACACTTGTAAAAAAAAAAGTCTGAGTCTGTGTTTGATTATTTTTAGTTTCTCTGGGTTATAAATGCCACAGTAGTGTCAAGTACTCTTTGAAAAGATGCAGGAAATCTTTTATACCCTTTTTTTTTTTATTCTTATTTTTTTATATATATATTCTGTTTATACTCCATCTCGTGCTCTGCAGTCCATTGTGCATCATTTGGCTGGTTCAGCAGGATGAGATGGTCAGCCTGAAGCTGTCGATACCCTCACTCTTCCATTGCTTCCTGAATAATTTTCTACCTTCTGATTTCGAAAATGAGTTGAAAGTTTGATTTTCACAAAAAATCCTCGTTGTGAAGGAGGTGTATCTGATACTCTGTTTGCTCTGGTTAACCTCTGCTTTAATAACTGCGAGAGAATCTTCTATGTGTGGGGGGTTTGTATCTTTTCTTTGAAACTCTTGAGGAGAAGGTGGTTCTAACAACTCACTCCTTTACTGGCAGAACAATTATGAAAGGTTTGGGAATTTACATTAAAAAAATCCCAAGAGTCACTTACTCAGGAGGTGAGTTTAAGATAAATAGGCAGGCTTTCTTCCCTCCCGGTGTGTAGATGGATTGGTCATTATTTTTGACTAAACTTGATCTATGAAACAATGGGGTTTTTCCTCAGTGAAGTGGAATATTTGATGTTCAGAAGGTTTTGATACAGGCCATACTGCAACATATTTTAAACTGAAATCATACAGGTGCTTCCTGATCCTTTGAAATCTACACATGTGAAATCTGGCGCATCGATCGTCATTTTAGCTGCACTAGAAAAGACATCTTCAAAGGTTAAATGTGTTGATTTATTTTTTTTAATAATTTTGCATTCTTCTTAGGGGTTCAGTGGGCAAATTATTTATGTCAGAAGTCATAAATCAACATGTATCAATATAACTTTTGCATCGTTTATTTAAAGAGAAAATACATCGATATTCCATTTCAAACCAAAATAAATGAGAATTGTAAACAATGCAGCAAAAGGAAAATTTCTATTGGATTTTCCACTTCATTGATTTTGTTGTTGTTGTTGTCAGTGATTAACATATTTCAGAACATAAATAGGAAAACATTTTTACGTTTACAAAGACAAGAAGAAATGCAGTTCATCCATTAATTGTTTCAAGACTTTCTTTTGTATTTTGATGGGGCTCATCTAGGTTGAACGACTTTTTCCTGGCTAGTCTCTATCCTTACTCTTGCCATTAGATACCATGCCTTCTGCTGGTGTAAATGTACCCGTGTGTGCTTCCAAAACAAGTTCTTTCTGAAGTATGTGCTTTGGATTAAAAATTATTCAAATCCTCCTGATGGAATTGGAAGAAATTACCAACCATTTCACCTTTGTGTACTGAACATGATCAAATCCCACCTGATATCTTGGCTAACAGAAAGATAACTTAAAGGGTAACTGCAAAATGATAAAATCCTCAGATTTATGAAATTAGTACTAATCATATCAACTTTATTAAATGAAGAGAGTATATTCACCGATACCATGTGATCAAATGTAGCAGGGGAAACTAATAGGTCTAAAAATAATCTGCATGAACACAGATTTGAAATCTTGCCCAGAGGGATTACAGAACTGAAATCCTAAATTCATGCTTTTTTTGGTGTTGTTTTTCAGAGGGGTTTGGGGTGCTTTTTACTACTTCTCCCTTCGCCCCTTAGAAATGTTTTAAATCCATCATGCCACTGGTTTTCCCATCTTTAAAGGGTTTTGTTCTCTGATACTTTTATTTCCATGCTCATCACTTGCTGAGGGTAGTAAGTCTTGTTTAAGCCCATTATGGTGGGTTTGTTTCTCTTTTCCACCTCTTCTGTTTTACAAAGATGGGAAAGTGGATGCTGAGGAGACCTCCTCTCATACATCCTCCATGAGAAGATATCAGCATGATTTAAAAAAAAAAAAAAAAAGGCAAGACAAAATTAATTCCTGAGTTTTTCTTTCAAGCTGTTAACAATTTTAGGATGATGTCTCCAGGTCAGTTGCATTTATTTTGGTTATTTTTGCAAGATGTCAGGAAATTTAGAGCTTTGACTTGCATTCTCCTAGTAAACAGCTGCAGTGTTTTAAGAAGTTATATTTCTAGAAATATTGAGATGCTTTGGGTTTGTCAGATTATCTATGAAAACTGATAATGAAACATAGTTTGGCTTTTATTGTGATGGCAGAAATATGACACAAATTGTTATTCCTGAGGTGTATGTATCTCCCTCGGTGGTCAAAACCACTTTCAGCTTTTTTTCTGCAAGATTTGTCATGCTGTTTATGTTCTTAGTGGGTCCTTCTCTGTTTTCTCCAATTAATCAAAAAGGCTTGAGATCTTCATTTGAATAGATTGCTTTAAACAATGTACTGAATTCTTCAGTTTCTAATTGTATCAGCATGGAATTCAGGAGGGCTCTATCTGCTTCATTATTCTTTTACTTGGAAGTTTCTAGCACCTTCTGTGTTGTCATTTTTATCAGTCTTAAAACTCACCTCTAAACCCTGCCAGTGGATAGTTCTGGCAGCGAAGGAGGCTGAAAGAGGTAGGAAATATATTCATGTGATTCTTTTCCATGTTGCTTGGCTTCACTTAATATGTGTGACTCCACTGGCTCCCCTGGAGACTAAGGAGACCTGTCCAGCACCGAGCTGGCCAATCTGTCTGGTTTGTCAGAATAAAAACCTTGGGAATCAGTCCTTTTGTGTAGCCTTGCATTTTTCCATCTTCTTTTTGACAGCTTCCCTGATTTCTATCCTTTGAAGGGTAAAAATATTGTCCTTTTAGCCAGTGTAGGATGATGATGTTGAGGGGTAAGTTACCTTTAATCTATTAATTGTTAATTTAAATCTCAGCTGCCTTTGCCCAAATGGATCGCATAGGATGCGTTCTGCGGTAGTTCTTTGACTGTTAGTGAGTTGGTAATGAGCACTCTGGGGCTTCCACTGGCGTACATACACCTGAATCTTGGCAAGCAGGCTGACCAAAGGTGAGCTTTATGTCAGCATTCCGAACAGCCAGATCGTGCCATTTCATTTTCTGTCTGAGCTTTTGTCAGGAGAAAACACCCATCCCTCAACCTGTGTTACTAAGACAGTGATAACTTTCAATTTAAGAGAAGTTCTAGGCTCAAAAGCCTACATATATGAAGTAGAAGGGAAATTAAATACTCTTGGATAACCTCGTTGTTAGTTTCTGGAATATTATCTGAGCAGATTTTTAATGGGTAGGACTCAAATCACACACGGGAAGATTCATTCATCAATTCCATAGGGTTGAATGATTGTCACTGTTCAGCTGTGAGGTTTTTTGATGTGTAGTATGTGGGTAGTCTTCCTGAAACGAGCTGGTTTCTGAGAAAAACTTGTCCAACTTAGCCATGCTAACCTCTTAAAACTGAGGAGCTGTTCGTGATAGCCTAGAGGTATAAAGAGCTAAAGGACAATTAGTTGCTTTTCATGAGCAAAGGCCTTTATGAGAGAAATGATAATATTTCTTTACAATATCCAAGGTTTTATCATTAAGTCTCTTCTATAGTAATGGTTGTGACAGATAAGTAGAGTTTTGAGTCATGTTGCCATTGTTAACTTCATAACCACCTTATTTTAGTCGTGTTCTGATTTGAGTTGCAAAAATTACAGTTGTCTCATAAATAGACTGTGGAAAATAGATGGTGATCAAGTTGCCTTCCGGTGGTTTGGCTTTTTGAGTATCTGAGGTCAGTTTTTTACCACATGGAGGTAGCCAGTCGAGAGAAGCACCACACCAACCTTACAAGGGTAGATCTTTCAAACTACAGGCAACTTCCCATTCTTATCAGTTTGGTTTAGAATTAGTAGTTAGCCATAGGTCTGTAAAGCTTGTACAGGCAGTGCAAGGGTACCAGTAGTTCAACTCCTCTGCCATGTGTGAAGGCCAAGCTGATAACTCATTGTGTCACCCCCACGAGGTGTTCAGGGTATTGGGAGTGCTGAGGGGTGTGGTGGAAATGAGTGGTCCTGCCCACAGCCAGCCTGGATGTGGCTGCTGCTGCTAAAAAAAACCAAAGAAACCAAGCTGAAACCAAGCTGAAATCAAGCAGCCTTCTGCGGAACTGTGTGGAGCCTCCTCTTAACCTTTTCCAGCACTCTAGGAGTGCCTCTTACCTGAGATATTTATGGAGCTTGCTTGGGTCTGGTGGCCCTCTTGAGATGCTTTTGACACTGTGGTTCTCCAGTAGTTTTGTCTAGGATTGTGAAGTAGCCCAGACAAAAAATGGAAATCCTTTGGTCTTTTCAAAGGATTGAATTATGATTATTTTTGTCCCTTACTGGTGCTCTCAAAGGTGAATACCGTAGAAATGCTAAAATAAAAAAAAATATTGATGTCACATTCAATGCGTTGTATTTCCAGCTCTGCTATTTCCTGAATACTGAGTCAGAAAGTCTACCCTTTATGGATTCTGGAGCTGTACCCTCTTTCATTGCAAATTGTTTGAGACTTAGTAGTAAATTACTGGTTACAGTAATAGTGAATGTAATGAGCATAAATCTTGTTGCCAGATTGGACAAACCGGTTTTAAGGAGACTCTTGAAAAGCCTTCATGAGAAAGTTGTCATGAGAGCTTCTGAGGGGATGAGAAAAATGAGAGAAGTGAGAAAGGAGCATTTGGGTACTAAACTGGGTGCCTACGAATGGCCTCGTGTTTATTCACATCCAAGTATTGGCATTTAGTCGCTCTCTGCACAAAGTACGCTCATATTCAGTTTTGTCAATTACTTAGATACTTGAAAATGAATCTCTTTTTTTAACACTCCAACAGAGAGGAAGATTCAGAAAGTGAGAAAGATAAGAAAATCTGGTACTATAGCACAAAGATACAACTGGCAGAGTTAATTGAATGCCTAGACAAAGATTACTGGGAAGCTGACCTATGCAAAACTCTGGAAGAAATGCGTGAAGAGATTCATCGGCACATGGATGTGACCGAAGACCTCACTAACAAAGCAAGGGGCAACAACAAGTCTTTCCTTTCTGCAGCAAATGGTAAGAATATTTTGTTTAGTGGGAATAGATTTTGCACTTAAACAAATACTAATTTATATGTATTTTATATAAAAGTTGATGGAGAAGCATCACGCAGGTACCAGGATGGCTCTGTGGTGCTGACTGCTTGTGGGACTGTGCATCTTGTGTTGCAGGATGTCCTGAGAGATTTGGATTCTTGGTATGCTTGGAGAGTGCCAGGTTGTGATCACTGAAGGTGCTGGAGTGGAGCTGTATTGTGTCAAATGTTTCTTCGTGTATTGTCTTGTATATATCTGTATAACTCCTCATAAACATTTAATAATCTGATGGGAGTTGGATATTACAGCTCCAGTACTACGGAAAGTCTGGAAGAATGTGTATCTCCTGCAGTTCCCCACCAAGGTAATTTATCTACCTTGGAGCAGTAAATAGCAATATAAATCTGTGAAGGTTTGAACTTTGCTTCTAGGAAAGATGTGAAGATTAGATACTCTGGTTTAAAAATGGGTCGAAGCGATCACTATAGAAATGCATAACTGAGACATCAATAGTTGGATCTTTGGTATTGTTTCTTTGAAATGGGGAGAAGTGATGAGAAGTTGGATGTTATCTTTTGTCTCATTGAAAAAAAAGTAGTGTTTATGTCATGTTGTTTCTGCTCCGTGGCTCTGTAAGTGGTGGTTTGTTGTTTATTGATGACAAAGTACTTTGTGTTGTAGATGAAATTCTGGATGTTATCAGAGCAAGAAAAGGAGAACTAGTAGAAGATAAAAACGCAGCAGATGATGAAGCAGAAAAGGCCAAAAGTGATGTTGATAATGACCAGACAGATGCTGAGAAGGGCAAGGAAGAATCTGGAGACCAAGATAAAACTGAGGAAACACCTACTGAGCAAGAGGTGGAAAAAGTGAAAACAGAAGGTAAAGAAGCCACCGCTGTGCTTTAAAACTTCATTTAAGTCAAGTGAATCTTTAGTTAAGATCCTCACCTTTCTTTAAGTGCTAATGAGACTTTTTTTTTTATGATCCTCTGTTATTTTTTTAAATAATAGGTGATATTTGTCAGTTTCGTTGTTGTTGTATTTTAGAACTGTTTTTCTTAAGTAATTTCACCAATTTTCCTGCTTTTCAGGTTAAATACAGGTAGCTTTTAGATACCTTGACTTGAGGTCTTGAGGTACAGGTGGCGCTTACAGGTCGTGATCACCATGTTTGTAGTAAGCAGTATCACATAGTTTTTAACATTGTTTTCCTCACCAGAATTAAATAGTTTGTTCTTTGATTCTGAGACCATAACATCTCAT
The DNA here is from genome assembly GCA_013396935.1 of Baryphthengus martii. NCBI lineage: Eukaryota > Metazoa > Chordata > Aves > Coraciiformes > Momotidae > Baryphthengus > Baryphthengus martii. The sequence goes on along the minus strand of VWZK01004038.1, from coordinate 47,550 downwards.
AAATGGAGAAAAAAAGGAAAGGGGAAAAAAAAAAAAAGGAAAGGAAAAATCTCAATGTTTTTCAGCATTATCAAACAGACAAAGCTACTGAAGTCGCATGATGCCAAATGACATCCTGAGACATCCTAAAGAATATCCCTAAAGTTTTGTTGTGCGTTTTACTATAGAGGCAACAGTCGTTGGGGATAAAAGTAACTCTGTGACATCAAGCACTGATGACAGCAACACAAATCCTTCTACAGGAGAGACTAGTTGCTCTGAAGGGAAGAACACAATGGGGTGTCAGTCAGAAACCCTTGATAGCAACAACGTGGCAGAGAAGAAGGTGGCATCAGAGCTCCCTCAGGAACTCTCAGGTACAGAAGGCACTGTTACCAATGCCTCTGTAATTTGGGGAATCTGTTCAGTTTTGTTTTTTTTCTATCTGGTTTGTCCACTAAAACCATTCACAGCGTATATCACTCATGCCGTTTGCTTGCAGTGCCATCTTTTACTGCTACGTTGTCATTAACATTCCAAAGTTAATTTTCTTGCAACTAGTGCTTGAAATTTGTGGCCCTCCGTGACATTAGCATTTGTTTCCATGCCTTCCAAAGATGACTATGGCTGAGCTTTTTATGTTCTATTTTCTGTATATTTTTATTTTTCCATAGTGATCCATAACAATTGTTAGCATCCTATCGGAGTTTATTTCAAATTCTAATTTGCTGCTGGCTTGTTTATTATTTTAACCTCTCATCTACTGTATAAAGTACTAACAAGAAAAGCATTTTCATTCACCTGAATAAACCGTTGCACTGAAATGTCAAGATTAAAATTGTCACGCTAGGAATTCTAAACACATTTCAGGTTTGTAAGCACAGAGGCTCTTGTATTTGAAACATGTTTTGTTCTACCATGTCAGAGATTCAAAAGTAGTAATATATGCTATTTAACTGTGAAAAATAATCCCCCAAACTTTAGATTTAAGAATAAATGAGACTTGATTAAGTGCAACATAAATTATGAGTGTACTGTTTTAGACTTATGTTCTGTGACATTTATAGTTATAGTTTATTACAAGCTTTACTACATCACCAATTTTTATTCTAAACATCTGATTACTGTTAAAATGATCAGGTTTATTTTCAATCCTTAAAAGCCTAAAAATACTCTAATCTGTGATGTAGCCCTACTCAGTGTGTTGTATTTTAAAAAGTTGTAGTAAATATTTTCTCTCCTACAGAAATAGTTCTCCATTCAGATACGGATTGCAGCTCTTGAACTTGCAAATGTGAATGCATCCAAATCTTGTACTAAACTTTGTCAGTAGGAGGAGAAAACGAGAGTTAAGATTAATCCATAATCATAAAACAGGTTTTTAATACAGAAAATGTTCTAGTGCATGGGACAGAAGGCATACAGTTTAGATAGCTGAGCAAGTATTTTTCCCTGTTCTCATAACTCTTTAATTCCGTTTTAAAGTTCAAATAGCCGTATAGAGGTTCAACGGAAAAGATCCATATCTGATAACTTTATTCTAGATGCATTTATGGGCTTGTATTTTATTTTCAGGATTCACTTATATATTTGTCATTATTTCTTTATTATACTTTCGCAGGTACCTTTCTCCTTCCCAAGCTTCTAGCTTATTTTTAAATTAGTGGACTTTTTTTTTGTTGGTGTGTGTGGAGAGGGTACTACCTAAAGTCTTATTTACTGTATTCGTAGCGATACTGTGTTCCTATTCTGAAACTTCACATTTCAGAGGGAGGGAGAGATACTGAACCACTCTCAGTGAGGCAGCTACCCCCCAAAGAAGTGGGAAAGTAAGAGGAAAATGCAAAGCTAGATGAGAATGTGTTTAAAAGCCGTTTGGCTATGAGTCTTTTATTGAGCGTCTCTTTCGGGTGCTTCCGCTCTCCTCTGAGCAGCAGGCACCATAAATGGTTCCATTTTTCCTCTTAGTAAGAAGGGAAATAGATCAAGCAATGATGGTCACCCACTTGGCAAAGCCAGAAATCAAGATGCACTCAGGTTAGGAATCTTCTGAGAATCCCAGAATATTTGCCTACTTGTCTTTCTGCTAGGAGGGAATATGCACAAAAGGGAGGTTTTGTTCTGTCACCTTTCTTGCCAACAGCAAAATCCCTGATGTTTTGGAAGAATTCTAGAAACGAAAAAATCTTGCGGTGTTTTTTTCTAACCCGCTAAACTGTGTGTCTCTTGCACAGAATCAAGATGACGTTATTTTGAGGGATGATGGCTTGTTCTTACTGGGAAGCTGGAGTGATTTATTTCTAGGTAGCTGTAGTTGAAAGGTCATACTCATGTCGTGTGCCTTAGCAACAAGTGAGGGAGCAATAATGTCCACGGCTGTCAAGACAGACAGTAACGAGGACAACTAAGGACCAAGAACTCATTTGTCTCACTGAGCTTGAAGCAACATCCAGACCCAGCAGATTATTGTAAGAAAGAGGCACTTTTTTTTTACGTTTACAGAGGAGTTGTTTAGATAGGGTGGTGCCAGTTGAACTAAAATCTGGAATTCCTTGGAATTAATGTGCTGAAGAAGAGACAATCAAAGACTCAGTGGAAAACTGGAGGGGAATGGAAAGGTTTGTGCTTTGAGGAGCAGCTAAAGCACAAGAAAAATCAAAAGAAGCCAAGTCGTAGAAAGACCAAATTTCATGAAATCTGCATTCTAAAAGCAAAACAAAGTCTCAGGAGAGGGTTCTCTGTGTGTGCATCTATAGAAAAAAAAATGTTTTGTATTTTAAAATATAGTCGTATTTTATCTGAGTATGAATTTCAGTTCTTCAGATCTCCAAAAACTGAAACTGCTTGAAACAGAACAAAACCCACTTCCCATGGATACAGTGCTCCGGAGGGAATGAATGTTTTATCCATATTTCTTTCTAGTTCAGCGAAAGATGTTAATCTGACTTTTTTAATGAAATATTTAAAATAGAAAAAATTGCATTGATCCTATTTAAAAGAAAAACTAAAAATGAAGTTGTTCTTTTGTAGAAGAAACTGGTCAGATGATGCCTTGCAACAGTAGCAGCGCTTCTGCTGCACCTCTACTGTCAGATGTTGAAAACATCAACGGTAGTGAGTTGGGCTCTGGGCAAAATGACTCCATTAAGACATCTGATGATGCTGAGAACGCAGAGAGGGGATCCCAGACTTCAGAGGACATAGGTAATAATATGAATAATAATAGTGTCTTTAACTTTTGGTTTATGCATCTTTGATTTTTACCTTTTTTTTTTTTTGACTGTGTAACTCCCTTACATCAATAGAAAACTTTTAAAAGTTTGTCTTAAAAGCCTTTTTTTCCTGGGCAGGAGAGAAATCTAATGGTGAAAGAAGTGATTCTCCAGGCGCAGGAAAAGGCCCGCCAGGTTCGACGCGAATGCTCACAAGATTACGAAATCCAGATAGCAAGTTGAGCCAGATGAAAAGCCAGCAGGTTGCTGCTGCAGCACATGAAGCAAATAAGTTATATAAAGAAGGCAGAGAGGTTTGTGCACATCTTGGAAAACTCAAAGAAGTACGAAAAACTGTTTTAGAAAACTGATATTCTTTTTAAAAATGAAACAAAAAGTTATTTTGGCAGACTATGGAGATACTTAAAGAGAAAAATAGTCTTCATAAATGAGTAAATGGTGAAACTGTAATATCACAGAAAGTTTTTTGTTTTTTTTTTTTGTCCTTCTCCTTTACTCTTGCTGCTTTGGTGGCTGTGTGCAGAGTGGTACGACAGTGATCTAGTGCAGCTCCTTTTAATATACTGGTCATAACAGTTAGAGAATTGTTTAATAAGTTATATGTGTTTTCTGCCACTTCTGTCTTCAAATCTCTCAGAAGTGACGTGCCAGAACCTCAGCTTAGCAGTTCTGTTTGACTGTTGTTGGAGGAGCTGGGTAATAGCCATGTTCCCAGTTCATAACAAATCTGTACTGGCAGAGCACGGTCAGTTAAAGACAATCCTTGTGAAACTGTAGCATTGCTTGATGTAGACAAAAGGGAAATCCCTCTCAAATGTCTGCCAATTGGTATAAATTTTATGTATGGCTATGGGTTGTTTGTTGGGTTTTTTTGGGGTTTGGGGGTTTTTATTTTGGTTTTGTCTGGGTTTGTTTGGGATTTTTTTAAGTAGTCTCATTTCTCTGGGAACAAAGTGTTTAAATGTTAAGAGTTTGTTGCAGTCAGTCATCTGCATATTGTTTGGTGTATTCATTTTATTTTTGTTAATTAGTTTTCCTTGTAAGTGACCATTTAGCATATTTATGCACAAACCTCTCATATGTGGAAATCAGTAATGAGTAATTAGACAAATGACGTTATCCATGGCATGTTCTCCAAGTCAAAAGTATTACTTTGCTTAGCTACATGTATGGATTCTGTGATTTACCAAGGAAGGGTTTCAAAGAAAACTTACTTAAGTTTAGTGGAGCTGTTTTCCCAAAGGTGCCTCCCTCAACAGGCCAAATTCAGAGCAGGAAAACGGGCTCCTTTGACTTCCTGAGGAGCCTGGATGGTGGGTTTTTTAGTGTTGAAGTTGATCTTTGGGAACAACTTAACTCTGTACAATCAGTGATGAAGTAGATATATTTAGTATGTCGGATAAACGGTTATTTGCTTCCACAAACTCATTCAAGATTTATTTATTATTTTTTTCATATAGCCAGTTGAAGTCTAAATCATAAATAAGTAAACAGAAGTCTTTGAAACTTCAATGAATCTTTAAAACGATCCTTTCTTTCGCAAGGTTCTGGTGGTCAACTCTCAAGGTGAAGTCTCCCGAATGAACACCAAGAAGGAAGTTGTGATGAAAGGAAATCTCAACAATTATTTCAAATTGGGGCAAGAGGGGAAGTATCGTGTTTACCATAATCAATATGCCACTAATTCATTCGCATTGAACAAGCACCAGCACAGGGAGGACCACGACAAGAGACGACACCTCTCCCATAAATTCTGTCTGACTCCTGCTGGAGAGTTCAAGTGGAATGGGTCTGTACATGGGTCCAAAGTTCTTACCATATCCACTTTGAGGCTAACTATCATTCAGCTAGAAAACAATATCCCGGCATCATTCCTCCACCCTAACTGGGCTTCCCACAGGTAAATGAATAAATGAAAAGATATATTCTCTTGGTTTGCTTGTATTTTTGCTCACAGTATTAATAAGCAACGGTCTTTGTTTTTTCAAATCAGTGGTTTCCAAGCACCGTGCTTCAGTATATTAAAATGTAACATACTTGTGTGTTGTGATGGATGGCTAAAAGGATTGCACATTTGAGTAAAGTATTAAAACATAGAATGTTTTATCCTACCATTCATTCTTATTAACCTGGCACGCTATATTAGCGCATGTATATGTTTCAGGTTTTTATCTTTTTTTTTTCCAATTTAGGTCTAACTGGATTAAGGCTGTTCAGATGTGCAGCAAACCTAGAGAATTTGCACTAGCGCTGGCTATCTTGGAATGTGCAATTAAGCCAGTTGTCATGCTGCCAATCTGGCGGGAGTCCTTGGGGCACACTAGGTAAAATAAACCAACCTACAACTATTTTTGAATATGTGAACTTTACTTTCTTTTAGTTCTTCTAAGCCTGTAAGAATTATGTTTAAATTTAGTGGGTCATTCAGCACTTGGAAGTGTTTTTTCTCAACCAGAAACACTGAAAAATGTAAGACAAGATTTTTTTTTTAGTGTCATTGGTCCTGCAAAGCAAGTTTGTTTTCTTTATCTGAGCCACAGTCTGAAAGTGATAAAACTCTGTGAGACAAGAAGAGCAAATTTCAACACAGTTCAGTGGCATCTGTCTTTTTTCTCTCATTGTATCGTAGAAGCAGAAGTGAGATGTGTCTGATGTTAGACACAGTTGCAGGCAGCTGTGTTTGCTCTACTGGAATAGCAAAAAAAAGCAGTGTTCTCGTTGCATGTAAGACACATCACCCAATACTGGGCATTCCTCTTAACTTCAGATATTTAAAATTGTTCAAAGGGGTAGTATATGCTGTTTTACTTCCTGTATTTGCTTACAAGATCCTGTACTTACATGCACTTCAATCTGTACATACTAGATTACGCAGAATGACAGCAATAGAAAGAGAAGAAAAGGAGAAAGTGAAAAAAAAAGAGAGGAAACAAGAAGAAGAAGAAACAATGCAGCAAGCTACATGGGTGAAATACACATTTCCTGTCAAACATCAGGTAAGGTTTTCTTTTGTGTGAAGAGGAAACTAAATACAGAAAATGCTGATTTTCCTAGTCCTCTTTTGTTTTCATTTTAAACTTGAAATGTGAACGTCATTCCTTTACTCCCTGCTATTGGCATAGGGACCACGCCCGTGTATTCAAGCACATAATCTTGATCTGAACTAAATTTGATGTCTTAGTGACCCTGCCTGAGTTGACGGATGTTTGTCTGCAAAATACAACCTTTCCTAATGGAAGGATTCGAGAAAGTTATTGGAATCTTGTCTGTATGTCTGTCCCAGTCCAGTGCTCCCATCCCAGCTTCCCCCCATCCCAGAATATAGCCTAGCTGCCATTACTTTGGAAGGTTATATAAGATGTTGGGAACTACTATAGAAACCTCTTTATAATATTCTCCTACAGTAGATATTAAAAACTTTCTTTGAAGTGGTTATTGACTCTGAATTCATTTATTGTAACAAACACACAGATTTCTTCAAAAACTTGTCCTGTCTTTCAGCTTTTAGGTAAATAGATTCTCACTGTTGCATGAAATAAATATAATTTTGAGATGTTACTGTGATAGAATCTATCTAATTATCAGCAGATGTCTCTCAGTACATTATTTCACAAATATACTTCAAATTATTTGGAAAAGTTTGTGAAGTGTTTGGGTTTTGGGTGTTTTTTTATCATCTTAGGTTTTGCAATGAATGTATACATTAATAATGCAGCAAATAACTATTAAAAGTACTATGTTAAAACTATTTAACAGGTTTGGAAACAAAAAGGAGAAGAATATAGAGTAACAGGGTATGGTGGCTGGAGCTGGATTAGTAAAACACATGTCCACAGGTTTATGCCCAAACTGCCTGGAAATACTAATGCAAATTACAGAAAGTTGTTACCAAGTAAGTGTCTGCATTGCTTACTTTTTTTTTTTTTTTTAGTTACCATTGTATACCTAATTCTGTTTCTGAATTTCAATAGTATGTGAATGATTTGAGGGGTAACCTAGCGTGTGTTAAAATATGGCAGAGTATAAAAAAATATTCTGAATAATTGAAACCGTTTAATTCATTTGTTAATAGCAAAGAGCGAAGATGAAAAATGCAATTTGGATAAACGAAAAGGTCCCATTAAGGTGAAAACAGAGAAAGATAGAACAAAGGATTCTCATGATCTGCAAGCGAAAGACAAAGCAGATGTTCCAGGAACCTTGGAGAAAGTACAAGTGAAAGAAGAAAAGTCGCATGAAGAAAAAGTAGAAGTTGATACAATTTCTGACAACTTAGATCATGCAAAAGACAAAGGTGATAAACTTACTGTAAACCTGGCTCTTCATTACGACATTGCACGTGTAAAAGCACAGGATCTCAGAAATAACTACTGAGAGAGTGTGTAACAGATTTTGTCAAGACATTTAAAATGCTTCAGTTAAACGATTTCTTCCTGTCCCTTGTAATGTCTGAAGTTTTTGTTCTCTTTTTCTTGAAATCTATTGATATGTTAAAAGATCCATTTATTTCTTAGTACTTAATGTAAAAATATAGTTTGGTATTGATTTTTAGGGGAGCTTACTGATTCGATTATTTCTTCTTCACAGTGGAAAAAGAAATTGATGATGAAAATGATAAAGTCATCAAGGAAGAACCTATGGATGTAGATGATGTGAAAATTGAATCCCCCGTAAAAGACGAGGATAGTCCCTGTAAGCGGGATATAATCAATGTCAGCGAGGGATTTCATTTAAGGACTTGCTACAAAAGGAAAGTAAAATCATCAAAGTTAGATGGACTGCTTGAGAGGCGAATAAAACAGTTTACGCTGGAAGAAAAACAGCGTCTAGAAAGGATCAAGCTGGAGGCTAGTGCTAAAACTGCAGGCATTCGATCTGTAAGCTCCCAGAAAAGCACAGATGAGCTACAAACGAGAAAAGTGAAAGAAGGAAGCCAGTTTGACCTGTCTTCCCAAGATCAAACCTACATTTCGGACAAGACCCAAACCGAAGATGCAGAACAGGACTGCTTGCCCCTCAGCAGCACCTCCTGTACCAAAAGTGGTGAGCTAGATGAACCCTCTTTGCCTTTGACAGACAGGCTATCAAAAAGAGAAGGCCAGCTACTGGATGAAGACTCTCCTCAGTCCTCTGAAGGTGAAAGCTCCATTCAGAATGACGGTAAAGAAAACAACCCTGAACCTATGACTGCTGATAAGTGTCAAGGTCAAGAGGCTCCTGAAGAGTCTGCGAGTTCCTTTGTGGATGGCTTGAAGCAAACAAATGCAGAAAGCAGAATCAAATGGGACGTTTCCGAAACAAGCGAAAAACCTTTGAAACAAAAACTACCTATTACCAGAGTATCTCAACGTGAACATGAGAACTTGGAGCCAGGGGTAACTGAAAGCAGCTGTAGAAAAGCCACTCTTGAAAAAACAGTTTCAGAAGGGAATTCTGAACAGCAGAGCAAAGATTCAGAAAACAACTGTATGTTAAAAAGCCATATTGAACCAACATCCTCTCGAGAAAGTGAAATGGAGGAAGAAATTGCTCCAGGAAAGATTGAAAGTAAATCTGAAAACAAGATTACATTGCACCAAAAATCAGTTAGTAAAGAAGTAGAACCATTTAAAACAGAGGTAATTTCTGAAAGAAACCTGGAAAGTCAAACTCTGGAACACATGGATGGGGCAGAAGTTGATGAGGATTTACCGAGTTCTAAACTATCTGAGGCTAATGGTCAAAAGAAGGCTCAGGAACCGAAAGTGGAGACAAGTCCTATAAACAAGTATCTTGATCAGACAAATCGAAATAGTGTTACTGACAAAAAGAATAATAAAGGTGAAGAAACTGAGACAGAAAAAGAAAAATCAGCATTTCAAATGAACGGAAAAGACAATGACATTAAAGTGTTATCAAACGATGACTGCTTAGTTAAAGATACCTGTGAAACTAAGGCTGGGGGGGATATTGAACCAAAAGTTAATAACATTAATAAATCCGTTCCGGAACATGAAATAAAACCATTGACTTTTAAGGACTCTTCGGTAAAACCGTTCATGAACGGCGACATCATGGTAGAGGACACAAAGGACAAACATAATGTGGACCCTAAGTCACGTCTGCAGAGTTCACCCCAGGTTGAATCTGGAGAAAGTCTACAGCCACCAGATGAGGTTCCGAAGTATGTGCAGAAATCTGAAGAAAACCAGCTTGATCCTGAGAGGTCTGCCTTTGTTGGCACTGCTTCCACTCCAACGCGCGCTGCATGTAAAGAAAATAACTTGAGTGAAATGGAATCTATGGAAACTGAAGCAACTGAGGATAAGAAAGTTGCTCCGTCGCCTGTAACCTCATGTGAGGAATCTAGCTTGAGTAGTGACTTTGCCGATCAGAACGGAGTACAGACGTATAGAGTGGACAATGTTAACGGAGAAAGTAAAATAAAGACTGTTATTACTGAAGTGACTACCACAACATCAACGGTGTCTACAGAATCCAAAACTGTCTTTAAAGTTGCGGAGACCGTAGCTTCTAATGACGAGAAAACAACAGTAGTATCGTCTACAGAAAATTGTGCCATATCCACAGTAACAACCACCACTACTGTAACTAAGCTTAGCACTCCAGCTACAGACAGTAGCGCCGACGTCATTTCTGTACAAGAACATAGTAAAACGGTGGTTACAACCACAGTAACCGATTCCCTGACCACCCCAGAAGGCACATTGGTGACTTCCATGACCGTCAGCAAAGAATATTCTACAAAAGACAAAGTGAAGTTGATGAAATTCACAAGACCCAAAAAAACTCGTTCTGGAACTGCCTTACCATCTTACAGAAAATTTGTTACCAAAAGCAGTAAAAAAAGCATATTTGTTTTACCCAATGATGACTTGAAAAAGCTGGCCAGAAAAGGAGGGATCCGAGAAGTACCCTATTTCAATTACAACGCAAAGCCTGCCTTGGATATCTGGCCTTATCCATCCCCAAGGCCAACTTTTGGGATCACTTGGAGGTACATCTTTTACATTTTTGAGGAAAAGTTAAGAATTTGAATTTTCAAATACAAGCGATATATGTGATTGTCCTCAGATGTACAAACCTCACTGTTTATTACTCAATATGTTTTCTATACTGTTCGGTAAAGGTAGAATGGAGAACCTTTGTCCCGTTGGTTTGGGTAGGTGTTTTTGATTTTTTTAAAATATAATTAATACTCTGTTGTTAGGTACCGCCTTCAAACGGTGAAATCATTGGCTGGAGTGAGCCTCATGTTGCGATTATTGTGGGCGTGTCTCAAATGGGATGATATGGCAGCAAAAGCTCCACCTGGGGGAGGAACTACGCGTACAGGTAGCAGTTCTTTACGTTTCTGCGTTTCTTAAAATAGACCAGCAAGAGCTTTTGAGCTGAGTATTACACACACACATTCCAAGCTTTTCTGTAAAGGCTCGATGTATAGCTACGGCATTTGAAATTTTTTTTTCTGTTTGTACTAACTGCTGTTTCTTTACATTGAGTATGTTGGATTGATTGGAGATTTAGCTTTTCTTTTCTGTTAGTAATGTATTGGGACTAATTTGTTGTAGAAACATCTGAAACTGAAATTACAACAACAGAAATCATCAAGCGAAGAGATGTTGGTCCATATGGAATCCGGTCAGAGTACTGTATAAGAAAAATTATTTGTCCCATTGGTGTACCAGAGGCTCCAAAAGGTAATATTTGTTTATGCTTCCCCCCTACCCTTTCCATAAACTCCTACAGAAATGAAGGTAATTGGATCTTTGTTACAAATTCAGACCATGAAGGGAGCGAATATAGCTTGACATGCACTATTCATTCGCCTCTTTGAAACAAAGAACATGTTTAACGTTGACGTGATTCCTCTGAAGCTGAAGGACCTTCCTGTTTATGAGTCTGAAAGAGATGCTAAATCTTGCTTTACACTTCAGTTTTGTTTTATGATTGAGCTTAATCTGTGTTCTGACTGTTCTCTAAAGAAACTCCGACACCCCAGAGGAAGGGACTGCGATCAAGTGCGCTAAGGCCAAAAAGGCCAGAAACACCCAAGCAAACAGGCCCTGTTATAATTGAAAGTTGGGTAGCGGAGGAAGAATTGGAACTATGGGAGATCAGGGCATTTGCTGAAAGGTAAAGGAACTCAAATAAGCTTTTGAAGAAAGCAGTTTTGATTGATGTGTGTGTGTCCAATGAACGTTCTCACTAGAGAACACAGATTTGGTAGCTACAATCAGTAAAAGTAGATCTGTGTTGCCTTTTTACTGTGTCTGGATAACAATAGTCAAGCTTCAAGTGGTAAAGCTCAACTATTTGCTGCTACCAAAACTAATTTATGCAGAACTTACAGTTTTGTTAGAAGTAATACTATATTATTTTTCTGTGCTTATAAACTAACGACTGTTGTGTGCTAAAAGGCTATTCCTTAATAAAATACTTCCATAATACAAAGAAAAGAATGTATACAAGTGGAGTAAAGAGAAATTCAGCCTGAGAAGATTCAAGTCGTAAAATGAGTATTTTCTGTAATGCATGCCGTAGAATTGGAACAACATTTTTGAGTCTCTTGGAAATAATTTTTTTAAATTAGTTGTATTACATAGATTGTTTGCAGTCTTTTAATTGACTGTTTCCTGCAAGGTGTTGCAGTAGCAACTTCAATCGTTTCTTTCAAAGTACTTTTAAAGCCATGACCGGTTTTTCAGTGGTCTTCAGTCTCAACAATTGTTCTTATAAGAGCAATTAAACTGGATAAAATGAAATCCAGTTTGATGGTTGGATTTTATGCGGCGCTCTAACTTCCTTTTGGTTGTGTCTTTGGCAGGGTGGAGAAGGAAAAGGCACAGGCAGTTGAACAACAGGCTAAGGTTAGTGAACAGAAGAAGGCAGAGGAATTCAAGGCCCAATTGGAGGCTCAACTAAAACACCAACGCTTGGCTGCCCAGCAGGTGGGGGAGCTATTGGTAGTCCCACCTGTCAGCAACTATGCACTGGTGGTCCCCATGAATTAGAATGTGAGAAAATGAATTTATCCCTGTCTTACACCGTTTTTCAAACAGTTTCCACTTCCTGTGCAAACTAAGCTGTCAAACAATGCTGCTCCCACTGTGTAGGTCCGTTGTTTTGAAACGAGGTTAAAGGCAGAGATTTGTTTTGGGTTGCCTTTCTTTATTTTATTCACCCAATTTGTAACACTTCAAATAGATTTGGTTTGTTTCCATTTTAAAAGAAGGCTGAGAAGCACCAACCTCCAGGTAAGGTCAGCAGTGTGCTAGGGTGTACTGGAAAGCTGCCTTGGCGTATAGCTGACTGGGGAATGCAGCTACATTTGTTCTTCATGCATCAATCAAATTAATTTTGCTTTATTTTACCCTATCTTAAACTGACTGAATGAAGCCCATCGATCATTTTGTATAAATGTATATAGATATGTATGTATAGAAGCAAGTGTGTATGTGTATATATTTATAAATGCATGCAGCTAAAATTAGGAAACTCAATGCCACGCTGGTATTTCACATACATGATTAAGAATTGTGCTTTTTTACTCCTTTTTCATTTCATCTTCCCTGAGGAAACACATGATCAGTGAATGTTTCTGGTTCGTGGGTGTTACTGAAATATAATGCTAACCAAACACTAAAATTTAAATTAATAAATACAGATGATTTCAGTAACATAGGGAAGAATGTTAGATTAGTTGGAATTTGAAGAGTTTACTGATACCATCCCTTCACAAACTGTCTCTCTCAATTAAATTAATACCTTCATGACAGTTACAGCACAGAAGGTTGCGGGGTAAGGTAAGGGATTTTGAAATTAATTCTTTTAAACAGGCTGCAGACTGGATTTACAGTTAAAAGAATAATTTTTAAAATTACATTCTTAATGGTGAAGTAGAATGATACAGCCTATTTTTTTCTCTAACTGGCAGAATCTGGGTGCAGGGGGCTCTACAGTTCGGAATGCCAGTAATCGACTGTGTTAATGATGATGTAGCGCTCACTGACGTAGATGCAGGCTCTATGCACGTGGTCAAAGCCAAATATAGATGGATATTTTTCAGAGGTTTTTTTAACCTTTCAGATTAATCTGAGACTAATAAATGTTCTTTAAAGAAAGATGTACAGTGAAATTAACATAAGCTGAGGATTTTAAAAGCTGCTATAAAGGAAAATTTCTGGCTGCGTGTAGTTCTGCAGGTCAAGGAGTCTCGTGCTGTAGGGTGCACAAGCAGCTTATTCTTCAGTCATATCACAGAATCATAAAATACCAGGTTGGAAGGGACCTCAAGGATCATCTAGTCCAACCTCTGTCCTTTTACAACTTGAACTAACATCCTACCAGAGTCCTTTATATTTCCCTACTAGGAAGAGACGACGTTTATTTTACAGAATCTGAAAACGCTAATTATCCCTTTGTTCAAATTTGTTTTCTACATTCTGTAGAAACGACTGGAACAGCAGAAGCAGCTACCTGCAGCAGGTGTGACCCCTGCAGTCACTACAGCCAGCAGCACTGCAACTACTGTCTCAACACCACAGAAAGTTGTGGTAGGCCCTCTAGCGGGCCCAGTCCCCACTGGAACCAAAGTAGTACTTACTACAAAAGTGGGTTCTCCAGCTACAGTAACATTCCAACAGAACAAGAATTTTCATCAGACTTTTGCTACTTGGGTTAAACAAGGCCAGTCCTCAACAGGTGAGTAGCCATTCGTCACGGAACAAACGTGTCCTGGGGTTCATCCTATATGCAGCACCTACAAAATATATGGTGTTATTGCATTTCTTGCTATCTTTGCTCTTATCTCTCTTGCTAAGTCAGCAGGACATTTCTGAGATAATACCTGTCTAATTTTTCTTTGTTCAGACTTCCTAGGTAGTCTTTTTTTCTGACCTTTCTCACTTAATTACTGACAGTTGTTGTACTGGTATCATTGGTAATGAAGCATTCTCTGCTGTAACATACCGTTTCCAAAAAACAATCTTTACCAAAGAGAGTGCAACGCATTCAAACATGATTGTAAAAATAATCCTGAAGTTTGCTGTTTCGTGCTTGAACGTAGTCATTTCATTGACTAATTATTCTGCTCTTAAACTGACTGTTCTGTGTACCTCAATAGCCACTAGCACAGCTGCCACTTCAGCCACAACCATTGCCAGCACAGGGCAGACCTTCCAGATCTCAGGCAGTCCAGTAACGATGGCAGGGAAAGTGATAACTAAGCTGCCACTCCCTGCAAACAGCAAGATTGTTGCCGTCAATGTGCCATCAACTCAAGGAGGTAGGGGAAAGGGAACTCGATGGAAAATGTATTCCAGCTTGCTGATTAATTCTCCATTTACACTATTTTCCCAGTGAAGTAAACTGTGACTTGAAGGGGGAGAAATATTTATATATATATATATATACACACAAGTTTCTAGAGCTTGTTCCCCCCGTATTGCATATTTGTGTCTGTAAGGGAAAATTGCAAGATTTTTGGCTATAAATTATTCTGCATTTCATAGTGCAAAATTAGAAGTTTTATTTTTAACAATGTGGAATGAAGCATGCTCTTTTTTTTTTTTTTGTTACCTAATTTATACATCAACAGAACAACTTTCTTCACCAAAAAAAAAGCTGGTGTTCATAGGTACTAAAGCCTACCTCTGCTCTTCACTGATGAGCAAGAGTTTGGCTCCAAACTAAAATTAGCATTTTTTCTTCTTGCCTCAATATTTGCCTTAATATTTTGAGATTTACGAATATATATTGAACAGAAAAGCTCAACTCTCTGTCTCCATTGTAATTTGGATCTGAGGAAATCGTGAGGGCTACTCTTTTTATATTGAAATTTCTTAGGTGTCAGGAAAAGCATTATCCGTTTTCTATAGCACCACAAGCTTGTAAGTGAAAGGTTTAAACTGGTCTCCTACATTTTAAATTAATCAGATTATAGCTTTTAATGGTTGTATAATACTAATTTGTGGCACCGTGTCGATGCAAGGACTTATTTGCAGTTACCATCAAACTGATCTTTGTGAAGATTCACTCTTTCCTTAATCTTTTCTAAAATACCTGTTTCTTAACTTAAAATGTAGTTGGACTGTCACCAAAAGTGTAATGCTGCTGCTTTTTACAATATGACAGAGGCTTTCCTGAGAAATGTTGAAAGACTCAAAGGTGTTCTAGAAACCTGGAGACTGATTTCTAAATGCCACCCTGGAGTTGCATTTGCTTCTTTTGCTGGCAATTACGTTATTAAAGAATTCTCGTTTTTTCTTTATTTAGGTGTTGTTCAAGTTCAGCAGAAGGTATTGGGTATCATTCCATCGACTACAGGTGCAAGTCAAACATTTACTTCATTCCAGCCAAGGACAGCAACTGTAACTATTAGGCCAAATACCACTGGGACGTTAGGTACAACAAGCACTTCACAGGTGAGATGTATTTCTGATTGTTTAACGGAAAAAAAAAATGAGAGCGCGTATATTTTAAGTTATTGGCAGATATTAAAAGTTCTCTCTGGTCACTTTTTCAATGTTTTTAGCTTATCTCAGCAATATGTGTATGGATGGGCATATCCCAGTGGTTTTTCCTGTAAGTTTACACGTGCTCTTGGTTTCGGTGTCCGTAGGTGGTGCAAGGGACACCGCTCCGCCCTGGTATGACAGTAATACGGACACCACTTCAGCAGTCAACGCTTGGAAAGACCATCATTCGAACCCCTGTAGTGGTGCAACAAGGTATTCTTCCAGCCAGTAGGTCCCTCTTAATATTTAAATCACCAGTGTGAAATCCATGGTTTGTTTCTTCATAAATCCTTTCTGTATCATACATCCCAACGCAAAAATACCTCCTTTTGATGCTTGACTTCTAACAAGTGCCTTTTCTGGCCTTTGAAGGTGTTGGTTGCAGGCTTTGTCAGTGTTGGTCTTCATTGACACTGGGAAATCTAGCACTTCCTTTGAAGTCCAACAATTTGAAAACAAAAATGTTGAGAATAATTGTGCTTTGACAAAGCCTTTTATTTTTTTTTTTAAAGCAAGCTAAGTGCTTGAAGTACTCCATGATCATGTGAATTGAATTCAAATAGGAAACATTTTGCAGACATTTTTAAATCAACCACATAGACAAGATGCTTTGTAAAGAAAACTTATATACAAACTGCACCATTTGCTTCACTCATCTGATTATCCACTATTGCAAGTTGTGACTTGGAGGTTTGCTGTCCTAGTGGTTCAATGTTGGAAACGTGTTACTTACAACAAATTATTCTCTTACAGGTCAGTCACAGCAAGTGGTGACTCAAATAATCAGAGGTCAGCCTGTCTCAACAGCAGTTTCTAGTACCAGCACAGCTTCTTCAAGTGCTGGCCAGAAGACTGTCACAAGTCCTGCAACACCACCTCAGCAACTCCAGCCACAAACCCCATCGCAGCCCCCTCGCCCGCAGCAGGGACAAGTGAAACTCACTATGGCCCAACTCACCCAACTAACACAAGGACAGGTAAAACGTTTTACAGCCTCTGGGCTTGGAAATGTTCCAATACATATGGTACATCTTATCAAGTCTTTGGATTTCAGCAGTGTAGGATAGCTGCTCACAAATTTATGTTCGTTTAAGATGACCAGTAGCATAATTACAGGCTGAAAGAAGCTTAGAGAGTATATATAAAGTTTTAAATATCACTTTCTATTGTATTCTGCAGTGATGTAGCTAGCAGCAGGAAGGTTTAGCAGTATGGAAAATGTCTTTGCATTAATAGCAGTAAGGGTCATAACTATTTTGTATGGCCTGTTTTGTAGACCTTCAGAAAGTAATGTTCATTCCTTGTCTTTTGATCTTTGTGTGAAGATTTAGTTTTCATTCATGTTATCCAGACTCTCAGAGGAAAAAATAACGGTATCTGGAACTGGAGGAGGAAAAAGTTCTTACAGCTTCTGCTCAGATCATGAAGGTCTGTTGGCAAAAAATAAGTTCAGAGTCAAGCGTAGGGTAAAAGTAGACTTCCGTGAGTTACTACAATACCTATTCTTCAAATTACAATCACTTCTGTATGTTATTTATAATGTACAGGCTTCTTGTTGCCAGATGAGATTTTTTTGGTGGAACACAAGATGTGGAGCAAGACTCAGAGTTCATTTCCACACCAAAAGACTTGGAATGAGTTTTTATGGGGATCTTTTTCTGTTCTATTGATTGACAAAATCTAGGGTTATGCATTTAGGTGTTGGGACAATACCCTACCTTCTCCATCGCTGAGTTAAGAGTGACATCATGAGCTGCATAAATGTCAGCTTAAACAAGGACAATTCCCAGTACATTACAGCCTGAACAGACACTGCTGAGAGCTCATAGTTGGGTAGGATCTGACACGCGGGTAGGAAATACTCAGTGCAGAGAACTTTTACACAAACTTGAGGTTCTTGAGAAAGTTAGTAGTAGGACATCTGAAATTACCCATGCTCTGTATTGCTTGTAAATTCTAGCAAAGGCATCCTATTTTAGCTACTGTTCTGGTTAGGGTTCTTGTCAATTAAAAAAGTGTAATTAACCCCAACCTAGTAATCTGTTGATGATAGAATTGTCGATAGAGTATTTTAGTACTTCATGATCTCAGATACTAGGTTTGTATTTTAGGAACGTATTATGCCATATAAGTGTTGAATTCTGAAATCCTAACTCCCGATTCTTCTGATTTTCCACAAAGTCTGTGTAAGAATTATATCACTAATACATCAATATTAACTTTTTTTTTGTTTTTTAGGGTGGCAGCCAAGGATTAACTGTGGTAATTCAGGGACAAGGTCAAACTACTGGTCAATTACAATTAATCCCTCAGGGTGTGACTATAATACCTGGTCCAGGACAACAGCTTATGCAAGCAGCTATGCCAAATGGTACAATTCAGAGATTTCTTTTTACCCCACTGCCAGCAGCTGCTACCACAGCTAGCACAACTACAACAACAGTTTCTACTTCAACCTCTGGTAAGCACTGTTCTGTTCAGCAGAAAAAAAGCTCCAGTTTCGGTTGCACGGGAGTTTTTATGCAGCCAAGATGGTCTGTTTGTTGTTACGGTAAATTTGTTGGAGGTGTGTTATAAGCTTAGAAATCTCCTGAGTTTCTGCGTAGAGCTTTAGGGTGCTTCTAGAAGGTTCAAATTAGTGAGGCTGTATTGGGTTTGGCTGAGCTGGAGTTAATGTTCCCTATAGAAGCTCCTATGGTGCTGTGCTTTGTATTGGGTGGTAGATAAGATGCCGGTGTCGTGGCTGCTGCTGAGCAGCGCTCCCACAGCACCAAGGCTGTGCTGCTTTCCAACATCTTCCCCGACCCTGCCCAGTGAGATGGGGTGGGCAAGATCTTGGGAGGGGACACCGCCAAGGCAGTTGACCCGAACTGACCAAAGAGCTATTCCACACCGTGTGACGTCAGCTCAAATATAAAAGGGAGAGAAAGGAGGAGGAGGGTGGGGGCATCCATTTGTGAAGACTGCTGAAGAGGCTCATAGATGTGTTCTTTGAAATGAACGGCATACTTGTTTTTATCCTTCGCAGCTACAGGGGAACAGAAGCAAGCTCCACAGGCACAGCCAACGTCGGCGCCGCCGCCAGTCCCGGCACAGCCTCCGAGCCAGCAGCAAGCCCAGGCTCAAGGGCAGAACCAGAGCACTCAGCCTGTGGCCCAGCCGCAGGCACCTCAGCCAGCACTTCAGCCCGACGCTCAGACCCAGCCCGAATCTCAGCCTCCGGCATCTCTTGACTCTCCAGTCACACCTGAAGCACAGTCGTCCAAGTCTCCGGGACAGACCCAGGCTCAAGGGCAATCACCGGTGCAAGTCCAGAGCCAGCCGCAGACTGCAATCCTTCCACAAGGCCAGTCCCAAGTCCAGCCTCAGCAACCAGCTCAGGTGCAGACTACAACCCAACAACAGATTCAGATGCAGCCCCATGCTCCCATACAAATTCAAGCTCAGCTGCAGCAGCCACAACCTCAGGTTCAGACTTCGGTCTCGACCCTTCCAACTACTCAAAGTTTAAATCAGGCTCCTGTGCAATCCCCAACTCGTCCTCAGCTGCAACTTCAGCAGCCTCCAACAAAAGTTATTACAGTGCCTCAGCTTCAGCAACAAGTCCAAGTTCTCTCTCAGCTTCAGTCACATGTTGTGGCTCAGATACAAGCCCAACAACAAGGCAGTGTGCCCCAGCAGATCAAGCTTCAGTTACCTATTCAGATCCAACAATCTAGCCCAGTGCAGGCTCACCAGATTCAGAATGTGGTAACAGTTCAAGCAGCTAGTGTTCAGGAGCAGCTGCAGAGAGTTCAGCAGCTCAGGGAGCAGCAACAGAAGAAAAAGCAGCAACAGATAGAAATTAAACGTGAGCACACCCTTCAGGCTTCTAATCAAAGTGACATTATCCAGAAACAGGTAAAGTTAACAGAAGGAAATTAAAACTTAATGAATGAAACAAATCTCATTTTAAATGCCTGTTCTTGTTAACGATGTTAATACATTTGATAGGCAGTTAATTTGATTCTTTCAAAGTTAGTGCACGACTGCTTTTGGCAATTTAATTGAATATTCTGAGTTAATTCAGCACATGGAGTCAGTTGTACCATGTTTGCAGTCTTCTGGAATCTTGATTCAACTTACCACTAGCTGCTGGGACGATGTATCTTTATTCTCGCTTCAGGAAAGACAGGTTCTAGATAGGAGAGCTGATGTTCAGAACACATGTGCAGGACTTTCATTGCCTGCTACAGGAAACTGAGGTTTCAAAAAGAGGTATCTGAAACGTAATGCTGTTGGATGGCTGCGAGGCTTAAAAAAAATACATAACTATTTATCATAGACTCTTACCATTTTTTCAAATAAAACAACCAGTCACTGAAGAAATAATTGTCAATTTATATTTAGTCCCTAGGTTTAAACTCAACATAAGCAAAATATCTTACTCTATGGTGGGACAGGGGGGTGGTGTTGCTTTTCAATTTCATTTTAAAATAATTGCTTTAAGCAAGCATCGCCCCTCTGATAAAATCGTTTTGTCAAAAACACTTTTTTTTTTTTTTAACTTAGGAAATGTCCTGGTTCTCCCAGTAATATTACGAAATACTGGCAAAAGTTTTCATATTTTATTTTGGATTCTGTATCATTCTGCAGGTGGTTATGAAACAGAATGCTGTCATAGAACACTTGAAACAGAAGAAAACACTGACTCCAGCTGAGAGGGAAGAAAATCAGAGGTGAATGTGCATCATAGTGCATCTTCAGATGTGAAAGTTGTACATTTATAACATCTTTTCCTGGTGGTTTCACCTGGTGGAAAAAAACCAAACTAAACCAAGTAGAAATAGTGCAAGTAAAAAGAGCAAAGTCAGCAAACCTACAAACCAGTAGCGTAGTACATATGGCGTCAACATATAGATGTAAATCAAAAGACAGTAGGTGTGAGCCCAAGACTACAGATGTAGCAGCAGCTCCTTGTCTCAGCCATTGCTGTTTTGTTGTTTGCTTTCAGCTCGTATGTCAATGGGAGTTATTTCTCGTGGTCACTCTGGCAACAAAAAGCATTTAGTTTTCTAGTGGGTTTGAAATAGAACGGGAAGGGAAAAGTAAATTCAGAAGAACCAAAATGTGTTTCTTTTCTAATGGAAATGTAAAGCAAAACAAAAGAAAATTGCCGAACTAGTGAGCAGGGAAAGAGATTTGTGGTTGAGTGTACAATAAGCGACTGAAAAATAAACTCTGAGTTCTCATTAGTGAATAAGTTTGGAACGGATTTATAGTGAGTTCTAGAACCTGAAAAATATTTGTCGACCCTTATGCCAAAAAAACCAAAAACTTAGTAATATTTGGTGGTCACTGGAAGGTGGAAATGTAGATTTTAGAAGTTACAGGATTCCAACTTATTTCATCTTATATCAGAATCAACAAAATCCTTCTCTTTGAAACATGTTTGTGGAAACAGAATTGAGTGAAAATACCTCTCATCATTATAAGCCTACGCCTTGTTAGGAGCTTTGTAGGGAAAAGGGAGGAACAACTGGTATTCAGATCCATTAAATGAAATTGGGACCGGCCCTCTTGAGCCCAAGTAGGGACTTGAGATTTCCCAGTGGTGTTTGTGGCATAATGGCCTAGCTTGCTATGAGACAGGAACGCAGCTAATTTACTAAATAAGTATGAGCAGGAGCAATGTGTGTTACTAAATTTACCCTGTACATCTTAGGAAATGTCATAGTTTCGCTTGCAACTTGCAGAGACGGGAGAATTAAATGATTCTGCGTTCTCAACTGGGGATAAATAAGCAGCTCGGCGCAATGTGGTTTTTCTTTATTTCTTCCTCAGAATGATTGTGTGCAACCAAGTGATGAAATATATTCTGGATAAGATAGACAAAGAAGAAAGACAGGCAGCTAAGAAGCGAAAGCGAGAAGAGAGTGTAGAACAGAAGCGTAGTAAACAGAACGCTACTAAGCTCTCAGCTCTGCTTTTCAAACATAAAGAACAGCTGAAAGCTGAAATCTTGAAAAAAAGAGCACTTCTGGACAAAGACCTACAAATTGAAGTGCAGGTAAGGACAGTTATTCTCCAAGACTAATTTGATTTTTAAGCTGGAGAGACCATTTCTGTGTTAATCTTTAATATAGCTGTTTGCTCGGTGGGATTTTAAGGAACCGTGCAGGAAGAAGTTCTGGTTGTGGCTGTGTGGATCCCTGCAAAACTAGTATATGTGTGTCTTATGCTTCTTGGTTTTCAGCTGGGCTGAAATTACCTTGTTTTCTGAAGCAGCTTCTGATAAAGTACAGCCTGTGGGTCATAGTAGGCCGAGAGTATCGTTCCTTAATGTTCTGTGAATTGTAGGTTAAGCACATGAAAAAATTGTGTATTTGAATGACTTTCTTTTGGTAAAGCATGTGGATTTATATCTAGATTTTAGTCCTGTCCTGGAATAATCACATGAAGTGCCCTCCCTCTCTATTTATTCATTTAATATGCTTCAGGAGGAGCTAAAGAAAGACTTGACTAAAATTAAGAANTCACCTCCTCCTCCTCCACCACCACGGTCCCAATGCCAGTATCCTCCCAGAAGAGAAAGCGAGATGAGGAGAAAGATTCATCAGCATCCAAGTCCAAGAAAAAGAAAATGATTTCTACTACCTCAAAGGAAACCAAGAAGGACACAAAGCTTTACTGCATCTGTAAAACGCCTTACGATGAGTCGAAGTGAGTAGTGGATGCTGGGGCCTTTTACTGGGTGTTCTTAGCTTTAGGTTAGTCTTTAGCTGGTAGTGCAAGATAGTTCTAGAACTGGAGAGAAGAGTATCAGGTGTTATCGCAGCGATCACTAAGGTGTAAAGTCTCTGTTTTCCACTAGCAGTTACAAACCTCTTAACATACTCGATTTATCCTGTTACTGTACGTGGTTTATATTTCTACTTGTTTGCATGTTTCCATTGTATGACCTTTCTGTCTCACATGCACATACTCTTTTTTTTTTTTTTCTTTTTGTTGTTTTTTTCCCTCCGCTCTGTTATTCTTTCTTTTGCCGTTTTGCCTCTGCCTCAGAAGCAAGTGACAATTTGGTTTGAGCAATTTCTGGTGAGCAAGTAGCTGATATCCCTTGGAAATAGCTTTGGTACCGTCTTCTCAATAAATGACTCTTTTCATTTTATTTATTTATTTATTTATTTTGGTAAGTTAATAGCCAGTAAAGGGGGCTCGGAGTTACTGAACTGCAGTTCACTTTGGACAATGTTTCAAGTAGAAATGGTTCCTACGTGTTATAATTTACACCCCAGCAGGGCTGTCAAAAAGTGATTGTGTAAACATTTGACAAAGTGAAAACTGCCGTTCTCTGTAGCTTGATTCAGACTCTGAACAAGGAGAAATATTTTTGCTACGTACAAAGTTGGTGAAGAAATTTAGGAAGTGGTGGAGAGGAAGATAGGGTGGATTGAAGGGGGATACTGTTACGCATTCCTGCTTAAGCTAGAGGTGCTTAAAGTCAGGAGTTAGTGATGGTTAACATCTGATAGCTGTGTAGAGATCCGTGTAAAATAAATTTGATGTCAGCCCAATTCCAAGTGAGTATGTATCTGCTTAACAGGTGAGAATACTGAAAAAATATTAATTGGTGCCATTTGGTGGTGGTTTCAATGCTGATGACAGAAAGAAACGGTAGAGTTGATGTAGAACTTTCACTCCAGTAATGGGCCTTCATTTCAAATTTAGGGCCAGCACTGGAGGATCTCTTGAGGTTCCTTCTAGCTCTTTTTTTTTTCTTTTTTTTTTTTCTTCTTTTTGTGTTTATAAATTTAGGTGAAGTCCTTGGGGTTTCTTCACCTTGGTTGTTCAGTAGTTCTGACCGTGGGAAATTAGACTGCTCAGTGTGTTCCCAGTGCTGTAGGAGCAGCAGACTTGACACCTGGGCATTAATTCATTCTTGGTCCTAAGGAACGTCACCAGGCTCACAAAAAGAACGTTGCGTTAAACCTTCTGTCATCCAGTAAATTTAGGAGAATACCCCATTCTCATTTTGTTCTGATACCAACCACAGCTCTGTGTATTACTGCTCCTGTTGTTAGTAAGTGGTAGAACTGGCACAAAAATAAGATGGCGTGAACAAATTGTGTGAGCAAAAGGGTTTGATTGTCAGACTAACTCTGACATTTCTGATGAAAAATGTGGTCCCAGAGTGAATTTTGATAGCCTGAATCTAGAGCTGTGCTTAAATGCACAGAATAAACCTGCAAGGAAATGACATGTTAATAATTTAGTATTATCCTTAGCAATATGATTCAGTTCTGCTGCTTTGCTTTTTGTGAATTCTAAATTTTATGTTCTTATAAGTGATGACTGTACTGTAGAGCTACATTATCCTTTCGCTGTTTGGAAAGGGATTAGTCAAGTTTTAAAACAGTTTTCTGGTAAACTTTTTTTTTTTTTCAATTTTCATTTGTACGTAGGCATCAGATCCTCCTCTTTGTGCTGGGGCTTCTTTTTTTACTGCAGAAAATACAGCTGCTGCTGCTTGAAAAGCTAATTTGTTGTATCTTATGAATACCCTATGGACTTTTTTAGGATGTAGTAAATCCTCAAAAGTCATTCCGTGTTGTGTATTTTGTTGCAAATGCCTTATGTGTAGTTCTCATTTGTGGCACTCTAGGGCTGAAGGGATTTGCTTATTGGTTTTGAGGATGGTCTGGTCTGTAAGGGTATCTTGCTAAGATTCCAACTTACTTTTGAAAGCGTAATGTGACAGCTGCTTCACATTCTAGGGCTGAGGTTTAGCATCTGCACCTAGACACAAATGTGCTTCCACATCACCAGGAGGAAACAGCCGCGGTCCCTCTTGGGAAGAGGACAGAGGCTGGATCGTTGATGGTGTCAGAAGGAGCTGTATCTCTCCGTGCTTTATGGAAGGTTGAGGCGGGTGATGGATTGATTCTTTTTTTTTAGGATTTGTCTGACTGAAAATTGAGAGAGGAAAGGCAGGAGCTGAGTATCCAGCAGGTGCGCAGAGGCCCAAGAACTTAGAGATACTTGTTTGGTGGAATATGTACTAGCTGCTGTCCTGTCCTGAGTGTGTAGCGTCCGGTGGGGTGGTACCTGCAGCCTGACAAAGGAGGGTGACAGGAATTGGTACAGCAGCACCTGACAGGTGGTTGGTGGTCTCCAGAATCTGAGACGGTTGAGGTTCTGAGTCAGCTTGCTTTTGCTTGGGCAGAGAGGATGGATGTGTAACTTCGCCCATCTGGTTGATTGTCACTAGTCATAGGTATGTTTTGAGCTATCCATACACAAAATGTCAAACATCCTTGCATAATATTTTACAGTTTTGTCACATCATTCTGTGCAAGGTCCCATTCACATGACTCTGTACCTGGTTCCCTTCACTTCGTGTCATACCATATCTGGTTCCGTCACATAGCTGTGTCTGAGAGTAGACATTATTCTCTGAAGAATGGTCCTCATTGCAATTGGTTACAATTTGGAGTAGCTTCATGTCTATTTTTCAGTGAGCGCTCCCCACCCTCCCCAGGAA
>VWZK01004038.1:0-21120 GCA_013396935.1 Baryphthengus martii | reverse complement strand
TTTTTTTTTTTTTTTTTTTTTTTTTGGTGCTTTAATCTGATTTGGCTAGAAAGTATAATTTTCCTATGGGGGTATATGGTTGGTATCTTTTACTGTAAGGCTTTGTGTCCTAGAACACCCCTTCTGTATTCAACTACAAGACTGAAGCTTCCGTATGAAAAATGTTTGTACGGAGTGAAATGAGCCCTAGTTGTAGTCCGGTTTGTGCAAAACAGATCTTGAACTGTTTGGGAATATTGGTTGGGTGAGACTTCTGGCATTACGCTGTTCCTTTCGACTCTAAAGCAGATTTTGGAAATCTTGATTGCTTGAAAGTGCCTAGTGTAAAATTTAGGAACTAATTTTGAAATGCCTGTAATTGAGCCTGTTGGTAAATACAGAAGCAGTTGGAGTAGTGTAATGGGGATTTGTCAGTCTGAAATATCACTTTACCTTGTTGTACTTAATCGTGCCAAGTATCTGCTTGTGTGCAGGGGATTGCAGGTTGATGTATTTAAGTGTGACCTTGGAATTGAACAGATCAAGTCGCTGACAGCTGTTTGGATCTTGCAGATTTTACATTGGCTGCGACCGATGTCAGAACTGGTATCACGGGCGCTGTGTTGGCATTTTACAAAGCGAGGCGGATCTCATTGATGAATACGTGTGTCCGCAGTGTCAGTCCACAGAAGATGCCATGACCGTACTCAGTCCCCTCACTGATAAAGACTATGAAGGTTTGAGGAGAGTACTACGTTCCTTACAGGTGAGAATAAGGATTGCAGCCAAGTGGAGTGCTTTTTTTTTCCGGGATAGGACATACCTAGTGAGGCTTGGAGTAGGTTTTCATTTCCCTTCCAGCTGTTTGAGGCTTTTTTTTTAAAAGGAAATAGCAACGCTCGTTTTGTTTTGTTTTTTTTCAGAAACACCAGTTTATCAGCTGCAAACTTGATTGGCGTTATTGTGCTGAGGAATATTCACAGTAATTAGGATATTCCTGCTTCTGAGTTAGTGGAACTAAACATCTCTTCACTGGAAAGCTTTTAAAGGAAGCAGATTTACTTAAAATACCAGAAAGCAGAGGATTGGCCTAACTGAACAGGGCGTAGGAGACGCAACGTTCTGTTCTCAGATTAGTTTTCTGTGACTTCTGGTCTGTGCTTCCGTACTTTGTAATCTCCGAGTTACAAATTTCAGTTGTGTTCTCACAGAAAGTCATTACCAGCAGGTAAATGAAGGCATCCCAGGGAAAGGAATTACATCAGTCTGTTCCACTACATGTCTGGTTTATCTGTCACGCCCAAATATGCCTTTTCTGCTCTAACTGTTAAGAGTTTTCAAGAATTCTGATAAAATAGTTGTATGATAACAGAAATCCTAAAAGGATAACATTTTGCATTGTTCTGCATTTTACAGATGTTTATGAAAACAAATTAATTGCCAAGTACTTAAAAGTGAAACCAGCAGCTCGTTTCTAGGTGTGGGGTGCCAAGAACTCTCAGGAAATTCATTACATGCTTTATTCTATACAGCAGAGTATCCTGTTGTGTCTGAACTTCACGTTGTTTCCTGTTTTGAAGATCAACTTCTTGGTCATTGACGTTGAAATTTAAAACTTGAGAGAGTCAACAGATGAGAACTAGTTACCTTTTCACGTAACACTGCACTTCTTTCTTAAATTCAGCTCTAGGCCCCAACAGATAAGAGTATAATGAAAATATTTAGCTACCAAATAGTGCTAATTTAACTTTGTTGTTGTTTTTTTTTTTTTAATTCTGTCTTGTTTTCCTGACAGGCTCACAAGATGGCATGGCCGTTCCTAGAACCAGTAGACCCCAATGATGCACCAGATTATTATGGTGTTATTAAAGAACCGATGGGTGAGTGGTTTTGAGCAATAGCATGAGTGGATTTGGGGGGTTGAATATCAAATGAATTCCCTGCTGACCATTTCCATCCAGAGATCTTCAAGATATGTTTTGCAGAATATACAGGTTTTTACAGTCAGACAATGTGATGATTTCTCCTTGATATATTTAGAAGTTCATGAGGCTTAATATAGCTACATTCAGGCTGACTCCTTAACCCTCAATGCTCTTTGTCTAACATACAAAATGTGAAATTCAGCGCAGCAGTAGGGCAGAATTTGTATTTCAAAATGACTTGATATCAAGAGGACAGTTTTGCTATGTTTTGCTTTGCTTGGTTTTTTTCTGTCTTTCTGCATCAGGTCCTCCACCAAAGCGTGGGGTATGTATTTGAGGAGGAGGTGGTGCTCATACAGTTTGGTGTGACAAGCAACTTAAGATGGAGTTTAAAATTATCTTCATCTGACTTGACAGTAGACAAAATTTTGTATTATATGTAATTTGTTTTTCAGGCTAGGTGAATGAGAATTGATGCAAGTGTTCTGTATTTGGGGGAAGGGGGAAGAGGAGGTGCCACAGCTTTACGGTGTTTTCCTCTGATTTTATTAGAGCTTACTGGTTAGCTTGGGCTAAGCCAGATAAACACTTGAATGTGAAACCTCTGGGGAAAATCTACCTCCTGCCAGAAATGGTGTTGCTAAATGTTACTCCTTCCCTTCCAGTTACTGAACCAACACCTTTTGACATGTCTCAATGAGAGCTGGTGTTATCATCTGAGCTTTCCCACCTACCTCCTTCCTGATCCTAGAAATAGAAAAGTTAAATCTAGTACCTTGGCAAAATTGTAGTACGGCGACTGAAAACAGTATTTTGCTCAGCAGTTGTGTCCTTTTCTGTTCCAAAGTTTGGGATCATGCTGTTATGAAGGTGCTAAATGATTATTCTGTGGGATTAAAGTTTATAAGGAAAGCTCAAATAATAATATAATAAAGCATACGATGAGCGGCTGCAGTAAACAAAAGTGCATTTGGCCCTTTCTGACTTCAAATGGCAGGAAAATACCCCTGTAAGTCTAAAAGTAAATCCGTGTAAAATACACTAGGTCGTCCCGTGTACGTATCTCGGTTTTCACACATTGTGGCAGTTCAGAGTAGGCACTTGAACGGCATTTTCCAAGGGCAGGTCATTGTTTTTCCAGCTAAAAAGCCCCTATACATACAGACAGCTATCTTTGTAATTGGCAGTGCTTGTTCCTCTCCCTTTTTTTTAATTTACATTTGCATCAAAATAGGACAATTACTACTTTCTTCACCCTTCTGCTCTCGTTACTGTGTCTAGTCGGTAAGATGAGAGCACGAGCATTTTGCATGATCCTGCACTTCAAATCTCTCTCATCTGGGCCATGTGGTAATGTGCTATGCCTATGAAAATTGATTAATTATTCAAAGCCAGTGATGAATTCAAATTAAAAAACCAACAAGTTTAGATAGCTGTCACATGTACACATATGACTCTTGGTCTCAGTGGGAGCTGTAAAGAAAATCAAGTACAAGTAACTGCTTCCAGATTGTCTGATGGTTTGGTTTTTTTCCCCTTAATTTCTTCAGGAAAAAAAAGCTAATAGCTTCCTGCAAAAGACCCAAGTTTTCCAAGGTCATTTTGATACTCACATTTTAATTTAACTTGTACACAACTTATTAATGCATAAGTGTTTATTCTGAAGGAGACCTACTGATGTCACCACCTTCCAGCTAGCATTTCTGGAAAAGCAGCTAACCTAGATAGGCTTTGTTTTCCATAATCCTGACAACGTGAAGTTCTGCTGAGGGTGAAAAATTCTCATTTGAATAATCTTTGGTTTCTTTAAAGACCTTGCCACCATGGAGGAAAGAATCCTGAAGCGTTACTACAAAAAGGTCACGGAGTTTGTGGCAGATATGACCAAAATTTTTGATAACTGTCGTTACTACAATCCCAGTGACTCCCCTTTTTACCAATGTGCAGAAGTTCTTGAATCATTCTTTGTACAGAAACTAAAAGGATTTAAGGCAAGCAGGTAAGCTAAAGTGTTCCTGATCATAGATGTTCCATTGTTCCCTAAAATCTCCTTAATGCTTTTATGAGCTTACCTTGCATTCATACAGGGATTTGCCTCTCCATGCACTTTCCTGGACAACTGCTTTGCTTGTAAAGGGGAAAAAAAAATCTGCTCTATAATAGCCAACTGTCGTTTTCTGTCAAAATTAAGGCTCAAATACGATTTTGGGGAGGTTATTTTGCAATATTTGTTCTAAATGAGTTGTTAGGTGCAAATTTGGGCAGTATCATAAATGTGGGAAATTTGAATGACACGTTAAGTCATCGCTGCAGAAAACTTCATGAGATTAATTTCTGACCAGGGCAAGTCCTGCGTTCTGAGTTCTGATAATGTCCTACTGTGCCATAAGTATTTTTCATGCTAAAAAGAGACAATCCTTCCATGAAGTTTATAATCCAATGAAAGAAATTGAAATACTTCAGTTTTTACTACTTCTCTCATCTTTTTATAACTTGCCACATTTGGAACAGAGAGAGTAAGATTTCAAGTAAGCGATGGAAAACTAAACACAATTCAAAATTTACTCTTTCAAATTAAACTTTCTGTTTTAATGCTTTTCTGTAGGAGGATTGAAGTAGAGTATTTCCAACTCCCCTACAGCTTTTCCTGTTGCTTGCCTGTTGTGGCTGGTGGCACGTACACGGCAGTTGTTGGGCACTGGTCAGATTCTGGTGTGGTCTTTAGTACAGCTGTTCCTAAAATACTCAAAACTCTAAGGGAGGGTACAGATTTCTCCTGTACCCCTGCTCTATTCCAACGTAAGCCAACTGCAACCGAGCTGCAAGTGTTGGAATACCTTTCAGCATTACTCAGAAATTGTATCTGCATAGTGGTGGTGGTTTGCTTTCGTCCATCCGACTGTAACAGCCAAAGCTGTAACAGACTGTGAGCTGAAGATGTTCGTGCGGGATTCGATCCGTTTGTAATTAACTCAATCAAAAGCCATTGCTGTGGAAGCTGATTTTCTATATGCAGTGAGAGTAGGATTGATAAGAAGGGATGAGGTCGAATGAATTAGTCCAGCATTTTTCTTTCCAGCGTAATACTGTATTCATGATTTTTATCAGGTAGTTTTCAACTCATGTTTCTGTCATCTTGCTTTAGCTGGTTGTCCAGCGTTCACTGTGCTTGCACGCTGATCTCATTGGTGCATCTTATTTGTGATTGTTTTTCATTTATACCATCCATGTTCTTTCTTTTCTTGCAGATTGTGATATCTTTAGTCTGACCTTTTTAACTGGAATCAGAACTGGATGTTGGGGTCACTTTCTTTTCTTGTACAATTCAATGACATTAAAACTGCCCTAAAAATCCAGATCGTTTCTCTAAAAAGTAAAGGTTGTCGGTTTGTTGTTACCAGCAGTCACACTGGTAAACGCAACTGCATGAACAAACGAAAAATTGTCCCAGTCCTCGAATTACTGTACGGAGAAAAATGAAAAATTCATCTTGGAAACCATGTATTTTATTGTTTTATTTTCAGTCACTAATAAAACTGTGAATGTCAAAGAGGGGTTTTGCTGAACTCTGATTAGAAAAAAAAAATGTGATTAACATGCCTGTTCAGTTTTTTCTATTAAGTTAATCCAAAGACTTCTGGAATAAATTTTAAGCAGAGTTTACCTTACTATAAATATCCACAATTAAAGATGTCTTCTTACTTTCCTTTTGATGGACTACTATTATGTAAATACGAGAGTAAAACTGATTTCAGGCATTTTGGAATATTCCAGTGTCGCACTGCATTTTACAAGAACTGAAATGTTTGTATACTGTAGGAGAAAATGTGCTTAAAATTCAGAGAGAATTATTTTAAATGTTCTTTTTTTTTCTTTTCCCGAAAGGGTGGGGGGAGAAAAGTAATAAATGGAAGCAACATGGTGGTCATTTCCTCGTTGTGATTTACCCTTGGCAACACCTTGCAGCAACTGTGTTCTCCAAAATGAAGGGTGCTTAATTCTTCACTTTCTTCTGTATTCTGCAGGTCCCATAACAACAAACTGCAGTCTACAGCTTCTTAGAGTTCAGCGTGTTAACCTAACACACGAGCAAGAATCTGGTTGTCTGAAAATTTTTAATTAAGAAGCCAGATGTTTTTAGTCAGGTTATCCTGACGAGACTTGATGTAAACTGCGTTTTTATTGGTCACAACAGTCAAATTATATTCTTGGCTTATTTTGTCCAAAGGACAAAGAAATAAAAATCAGCAGCACCACTTTCTTGTCAAGATCAAATTGTTGTACTATTGTGGCAGAAGCAGGAAAACTTTGTTTTGTTGAAGGAGAGAGAGAAAGAGAGCAAGAAAAGAGATACAGTAAATGGGGTCACGTTTAACTCCATGGAATTGCCACGTCTGTTCTTCAGTGAAGAAGCTGGTTTAAAGTCCACACAGAAAACTTTGACTGTATTTATTTATTGTTGCAAAAAAGACGCTTTTTTATTGCTGCCCTCATTTGTCAGCTAATTATTTTTTCTTATAAAATCCAGCCCCCGGTTACATGTAATCCATTCTGTATCTTAACATGATTCCTGTAGGTAAAAGTACAAGAAGACCTCTAGATGTCTTTTCTTTCTATGAAAGGAGCTGCTATGTACACATGTGCACACACACAGAACTGGGAATCAACGATAAGTTTATCATTCATGGTAGAGAAAAACAATTAAGCTTGCATAAAAGTTGGGCTAAGTGGTCATGGACTACAGACTCTGTTGCCTTGAATATAACAGTACAATTTGTCATTTACTCTGCACCAGACTGAAATGAGTAAAATCTATTTGAAGGTATCTTGTTTGTAAACATTTGTCAGATTCTAATTTTTTTTTTCTTTTGTATTAAAATTCAAAATATGGATGTATATGAAACAAAATAAATGGAGATGGTTGTTCTCCCCACAGACGTAGGTGTCTTTGAGTGTGCGCTAATACGTTTGTAACACTTTGGGGATCTGTTCAGAAGTACAGATATTTCCAGGAATAACGGGAGGGAAGTGGTCAGGCAGATCGGACTGGATTTTGCTCCAAAGGGAGCGGAACGTTCGCTACGTTTCATCCTTAAGCAGCTGTTATCTCTTGATAAAATTCCTTACAGCAGTGCCAAACTTACTGTAACAGATAAGGCGGTAGGAAGTATTTTTGTGAAATGTCGCTGCCCACCGCTGAATTAAGTGATATTTTGGCAAGTGCTTTCGGAATGCCGAGTGGAATTGTGTCTTTGCGAGGCGTTCGGGGGCCGCTGCCTCCTTTTCCTGCGCCAGGAGAGTCCTGCGAGGAGGGAGCCGCCGGAGTCACGAGAAGACGCAAAGGGCAGATGACGTTGCCGTTTCTTTCTGGCCTGTTGCTTTCCCGTTGCGTGTAGAAATGACTCGTTCCTACGCCCTGTCTCTAGGTAACCGGCCGCGGTTCGCGTGCGGCTCTGCAACCCTTTGACTGGTTTTTGCACTAATTCGCAGTTAACTTCTGTTCTGCAGTGACCTGGGATTTACCTGATTTATGGATAAGCTCCTTCTGGGTTTGACTTCACACCTTGCTATGCAAGAACTTCTTCTGTTATTTTTCTTAAAAAAAAAGAAAAAAAAAAAAAAGAAAAAAAAAA
This sequence comes from Baryphthengus martii, assembly GCA_013396935.1. Taxonomy (NCBI): domain Eukaryota; kingdom Metazoa; phylum Chordata; class Aves; order Coraciiformes; family Momotidae; genus Baryphthengus; species Baryphthengus martii. The sequence goes on along the minus strand of VWZK01004038.1, from coordinate 13,583 downwards.
AAAAAGATGTTACTACTGACCACACTTTCTTACACTTACAGGCTCAGGTGTACAGGTTCTTGGGGAATTTTATCTAATAAAAACTCATGGGTTTTTTGTATATACAAATATTGTCGTTTAACCTAGATGTGAAAATCAAAAATAATTGTTCAATGTGAAAACAAATAATCCATTTATGCTTCTTGAAGTGAAAGAAGAGTAGTTGCCTTTAGGTTATGTTGTCCTTTGACGTTGAAAAAAAAGAAAATGCTGCATATTGTATGCATTCTGGTTTTAATGCAACGAGGAGAACATCTTGACTTTTAACAGCATTTGAACATATCCTGCATCTCATCGAAACTTCCCCGTCTTTCTGTACTATTTATTCATATATATAACATGATTTAAAACTTTCCTACCCGTAGGCAATAGATTGCTCTGTTTTTAACAAATTGTGGCAAACTGAAGAGTACTTTTTTTGTACCCGATAGGACACCTCATCCTAGACAAATAAAATAATGTGTTTGACATGGATTCGGTGGTGTTTCTAATGAAACATGTGATCATGTTATCAGATAGAGGTCAGATGGTCTATAACTGCCAGAGAACCAGCTTGATTAGGGAAATCATCCATCCATACAACTTAATGGTGCTGAGAGCCTTTTTTTAGTAATTTCAACTGCTGTTGAGTAAGTTGAGGTACTTTTCTTGATTTATTAGTGGTAATCTTTTCTTGTTAAATGGTGTTACTGAAAATACATCGCTTGTTTAGAAAAAAAGAAAAAAAAATACCCGCCTTCCTCAAGAGCATGCTAAGTGCATAAGATTTGTGGTCTCTGTTTAGTCATCCTCCTCTTTGTACTTTGATAAATTATTGCAATCTTTGTTTCTCAATGGTCATATATTGTAACACAAATTTTGATAATGTGAGCTGTACCTGCTTGGTTTTCTTTTTGTCTCCTCAAATTTGGAAGCGATTATTCTTGGTCTAGATTTAGTTCATGCAAAAGTTATTGGAGATTTAAAGTGGAATAAAAAGTTGCGTTTACTCAAAAGCCTTGGAGAGACAGGAAAACACCAGCGTTTCTGTACACCTGGAGTTCTGTGTCTTGGCTGCAGAATTTTCATGCTTATCTGGCCGGCGGGGGAAATAATTTACTGTAAGGTATCCAAATGAACGTGGCAGCTATTGCACGTCAGCGCCATCGTCTTTGCAGTGTGGTTATTGCTGAGAGGTTTGTGTGATAGCAGGTGCAAGACTGTGGAAATCCACCTGATCTAGGAAATTTTTTTTATTTTTTTTTTCCTTCAGCACATTAGTTAGCATGTGATAAGACTGGTAAAAAGTAGAGTCGTTACCCTCCAGCTGTACTCCAGTTGGGCTGTGAGCTAGAGGGGCTCGTTGCTCAGCTATTGCGGTAATATTTTAAGGAACGACCTCCCAAGCAAGAAAGGAAAGGTAAGAGCTTTGGGGGACAAAAAACCCCACCGAGAGCGCCGCTCTCCTGAGCAACAGCCGTATCTGAGAGCGGGGCAGATGTTGCGTGTCAGTTACTGGTGTTTCACTCGGGCTTTGGATGGCCTTAGCGCTGCTGTGGTGTTATTTATCTCTTCCGAGAGACAATCCAAATGAGATCTAGCCCTGGATGTTATTTTTGTACCCACGCTTTGCCTGTTTTAGATTACGATAATGTCTTTGGGGCGGGGAAGTTGCTTAATTGCTCTTCTGGGCAAATGGATGACTGTAGGACTTGCTGGCTAGTCCCTGGACTTCAGTCGAAAATAGAAACAAAGAAACTTGAGATGTATTTGTAACCCTCCCTCCTTCCTTCTTCTGTCTCTCCCAGTCCACTCCAGTGCTTTGATTCAGGGCCGGGAACAGTCGTTCTGCCAAAGCAAAAACCCCCTCAGACTCTCTCAAGAAAATTCCCTCTATACGTGCTGCACATCATGCAGGATCTTTAACCTTAAAAAAATGAGACACTATGGTGTTCAGATAGACACAAGCTATGAGTAAATTTCTCTTCTATGCTAACAGCCTTTTGGGTACCAAATGTATGAATGTTTGCTCTTGGTATTCGGCTCCTATTTCATATGATGAAGAAATACTTCACGCAGTGGGACTTGTCACCCGCCCGCTACTCCTTAGCTTACATCCCACCACGTTAAAAGTACTAAAAGATTGTATCTTCGATTCGAAAAGTAACTTTACTGATGTGCAAGTACAAAGTTGGTAACACTTCTCCTGGGACAATGCCATTCCGTACACAATTCCGGGACTGAACTTCGAAGGAGCGGGCGTTGTAACCAGGCATCCAAACGGCGTGGAGCTGCGTGCAGTTGCGTGCTCACGGGGCGTTCCTTGGCGTGGAGTTGTGCCGTTATTTGCAAGCCTAACTGGGTATTTGTGTTGTGCAGTCACTTGATTTCTTTTCAGTTGAGCGTATCCAGATACTGCAATACTTACACGGCTCTTTTGTAAGGTTCATGTGAAAATACAGCTCTGTTGGAAGAACGATGCATGTTTTAAAAACGGTACGGAGATGTCTGAGGATACCAAAACCCTACAAACGATACTTGCTTTTGTTGGTTTCTTTTGAATCAAATGCCTGTCATACTTAAGGTGGAACTATGTGAAAAGTCTGTGGCCACCCTCTGTAGATAAAGCTGTGCTATCATCTAACCTTTGTTCAAGGTTACAGGTTTCAAAGTGCACTTAACTCCTTGTGTACCTAGAATGATGCTTCTGGAGTTTTACTTTGCAAGGTACCTGCCTAATAATCCTTGTAGCAGGGGAGGCAATAGCAAATTCATGACCGGTTAATGTTCCCTAGACTAACTTCTGTGCTAAACTTCGCAATACATCGGTACCTAGTCAAGACTTTCAGTGTTTGCTGAAGCACGAAAGCAAGTGTCCTGTCACAACCGCTCTCAGAGGTGAGAACTGCCTCCTGCTGCTGCCAAACCACAGCCAGGTTTATTCTGGTGGGTGAATTCTGCTGCTGTCTGCATCCTACCTGGAGATTACCAGAGTCTTATCTGCATTTCGTCTGAGCCGCTTGCACTTTGCGGTTCCTCTTCATCTTGAATCTCTTCACGTAGCTGGTGCCGCTCCTAAGCAAGCCGTCCCCCGGCCTCAGGCGCCCGCGCAGGGACGGCAGCAGGTTGTCAGGGATCTGTCGTCTCTTGTGGTAGATCCGACCCATCATAATGTGTCTACTGCCCACAAAATAAGTGAGACCTCTGTGCTAGGAAGAAAGCCTGGATTCAGTCCTGCGCTCGCCCTGGGGGCAGCACATTTCTGAACAGATGTGGAGCTGTACCCTGCAGAAATATATCCTGAGCCTGTGGCTTGGTATGGCGGCACCCGGAGCTTCCGTGGGACTTGGGGGCTGTGTGTGTACGGAAATAACTGTTTACTGCCTTGTACTGCAATTAGAAATACTGGGGGGAAATAGCGGTATTTGCTAAACTTGCATTTAGAACAAAAACTGGACTACTTACAAAGGCATCATCCCTAAGCTCCCGCTTATTTTTTTGGCAATTCTGAAAACTCTGGCAGTCATTCTGGAACCGGATAAAGAAAGCACTATGCTGCTGCCTGACTTCTCGAAGTTTAGAGAAACTGAGATAGGAGGAAGCCCTCCAGTTTAACACTGAAATACTTTTTCCTCCCCATAAAATATCACAACAACCCAGGCTTAGCCTATTAAACCAGATCAGACTCAAACAGCACTGCATGCAGAAGGAGTAGTGGAATGGATTTAGCTGGAATTATTTACCAAGTTTCAAGTCTGGACAGAGTTTCCTGCAGTTTAAAGTATCCACAACCGGGATGTGAACTCGGAAGAAGAAGCCATCAGGAGCAATGTACAGGCGACTCATCTTGTACAATCCATCGCTGTTCACCCAAAGCGTAATCAAGTGGTGGCAGAGCACAAAGAGGAAGTGGAGAGGTTGAGAAGCATCAAGGAGTGTGAGAGAGAGATGGATTGGTGGAGCCATACCCTGAGGTAAACGCAGCAGGTGGAGGCTCTACAGGAAGTAGAGGATCCCCTGCCCTCTTGTCACCAGGCAGAAGGAGGGGACTAAAGAGATGAGAGTGAACAGAAAGAGGTCCCCGTTCAGGGCAGCAGGCAAATCCCTCCCCGGCCTCCCTTGCCTTCCCAGTTGCCTCTACACGAGGGACAATAGATAGAAGAGGCAAGTTCACGGTAATTATTACACAAAATCTGTGGGAAGTGGCCAAAAGAGATACTATTGCGTGGAAAGAGAGCAGGAAACACTATGACAAATGGAAGGTAAATAATAACTAAAAAGAAAACAAGAAAAAACGCCAGCTCCAGCCTGCTGGTCCCTGTGCTGTCAATGCTGTGTCGCTGTAGCTCCGTTGTTATCAGGAGTTACATTATCCTGTGTACTGGTACCAGTTCTCCTCAAGAGTCCCTCTGAATACTCACCTAATTGAGTTCTGTGTGCCCTCAGAGCTTTAAAAAAATGTAAGTACTGTTTACCAGGCTTTTAATGAAGCAGATTTTTCTTGTTTAGTTGAACCAGGCTCTTATTCCACCAATCTTTCATCTCACTTCATCCCACCAACCATCCTGAGCAGCGGCATTCATTGTAAACTTGTTTACAATTTATAAAAGCCTAGAAAATTCAGTGATGATGCTTCTTTAATCTTTCCTTTACAAGATTGCAAAAAGAAAAAAAAAAAAAAAAAAAGAAAGATTGTCTGGAGCCCCGCTGCAACTGGGTAACTGCACGGATCTGGGTTTGGTGTTGGCCTTTGTGTTTCCTTCTCACTTTCAAATAAAATTATCCTAATTTGTATGTGGTAATCAAACCGAAGCATGATTTTCTACTTCAGTGTAAATCAGAGAAAAAATATGTCTTTGTTGTAAGGCTACTTTCTTTTATGCTTTATATTTATGTATGTATATATGCATATGCATGATCCTTATGGATGATCCAGTTTGAGATAATCTATAATGCTATGATTCTGTGTTTGTATGCATATATGTTTATAATTATATGTTTGTGTACTTATCTGTTTCTCCTCTACTCTGAGAGCCTCAACTTATACCTTGTCAAGCACTTGCAATGTTTCCCAGGAACCGAGCTTTCAATTAATCTAACATTAATCACTATAAGCTGCTTCAGGGCTTGCCTTCACAATCCAGGGAGCCTGGAGTAGAGTTTCAAAGAGCTTTGAGACTTAGCTGACCTCAAGTGAGGTTCAGAGGCAAGATTTTACTTTGGAAAGCCCTTGAGCAACGCACTTGGGTTTGCTTTGTCATTTGCATGCTAATAATTGGAAGAGTCTTAACCTCCCGCAACACCACCACAGCAATCCTGGGCTGACTGACATCCTGTGGCTTCTAAGCAGAGTGTGAGATTGTGTCGTTACGTGTCTTCAGGTGACTCCTGCAGATGCAGAAGTTGACATCACTGATAGCATGTGGGAGCTTAGTTTCACCTAGGATGACCTCACCACTCACTACAGTAAGGGGAGATTTGATATACCATGTCTCCAGAAAGTCAGTGTGCATCAGAGGATTGACCCTTTTAAGGCAGCAGAGATGAAGAGAGAGATTTTGTTCATAGGTGCCCCCTTAGAGGAGTTCAGAGGCAAGAATTGATCACAGAGGAAAGCTGAGCAGCCTGCAGAGGCAGGGACTAAACCCTGGTGACCATGCTGCTGCAGTCTGGGTGAGGAGTTAACCAGGGGTTAGGAGTCTCTGGGCAGCAGCTGAGAATGGGATTACCTAAGATGGTTTCTCTGTACAATTCAGTGTTGGATCTCCAGACATCCAAAATGCAATCTGGTGGATGACAAGTGAGCTGTTAGGACACTCAAGAGGAAAAACTTGACCTCACATGTCCTCAGCAGATGTCAGAGGCAGGATTTGTTATCGGCCTCAGATTTGAAAAATAAATGAGGAACAGCCCTAAGAGGACCCTGAGCGTGAGCTGAACGAAGTAAGGTTTGTGTTGGTTAACTGCCAAGGAAGCTTCAAAAGGGTGCTTCCTGCCTAGTGAACCCCACGATGCAGAGTGGTTAGATGGCTGACCTGGGAGCAGTGTGCAGTGCTCTATTGTCATCTGGAAGAGTTGCTGGAGCTCAGCTCTGGACAAAGAGTTTGGGAATGTCGAGACATTCAGAGCTAGCTGAGGGAGAGCAACGATCTCACTTTTGTTCAAGTTTTCTTATAGATGACATCCTTTTTATGGGATCTGCTCTCGGAAACAGTTCGGAGTTGTTGTTTCTCTGGTGCTTCCAGTGGTGCTCTGTAGATGGCAGTGTGTAATACATTTTCTTTGGTACTTCACTGGACTGAGCGATTGTGTTTGGAAAGATTTGGGAGTTTGAGTTATTGCAGTCACTGTATGTCTGTACTTTTCCAGATGACTCAGACAGTCTTCCTTTGCAATTTTTCATTATTATTCATGTTATCATTTTATCATTACAATCTTGTAATCTTGCGTATCATTGGTTGTCTAGCTCTTTCAATTGACTTTTTTCCTGTTCTTGCTCTTACACTACTTGTTCCATTGCTCCGGTTCATTTGGAAACGAAGCAAACAAGTCACTTGGAACTTCTATAAAACCTGCCTTTTTAGTATGTGCTGCTTTTTTTTTTTTAAAATATGTTTCACCTTCCCAGAAAAATGTTTCTAGAACCCTGAATAAATTAAATGAACAACGCATTCTGTTCTATAAAAGACGCAAACCAGCTCAGTAACTGACAGGGAAATGCGTAACTGTTTATTTAAAGCTGGTGCTTTGAAAGTACGTGAAGATAGACGGGGCTTTAGGAGTGATGGAAAATCAGATTTCCTCTCTGCTTCTGCAGGTGGCTTGGAATGACTTCTCAGTTCACTTGACTTAATGTTTTTACATTCTTCTGTGGAAACTGATGTTTCATGGACACCATGAGCATTTTGCATTGGAAAACAGGTGTTTATCCGTATCTGTCATTCACTCTGGAGTCTTTTATCTCGAACTGCGCACTGTATTTCAAACATTGGCACGTTATACAGTTCTGTGGTTTGGAAATCTTTAATCATGGGTTCTTTAATAGACAACTTCAGCTTTCACAGGCAGGAATATGCATCTTGATTCCCAATGTCATTAGCTTGTAGAGCTAGTTAGGTTTACAAACTATGCCAAAAAAATGCCCCTTCCACAGCCTCCTGAATAACCTTTTACTTTTTCCCACTCATCGAAAGCTAACATTGTCCTGGTTTGTGCAAATCTAACCACAAAGTCTTTGCTTCTTGTTACAACACTCCAATATCAACGACTATCATTTGTAGACTTGCCATTCTCTCACTGGAGATGAGAATTAGAACATAGAATTTAGATGACCAATTACGCAGCACGAACGGGAATATTGACTCTGGTTGTCAAAACATACAAGTTGAAGACTGTGATACGATTTTTTGAAACAGCAAAAAGGAAATGTTTTCTGGTAAACCATTCTTTTCCCTAGAAGCCCAAAGAGCAATGCATAACAATACAATGTTTTTATGTGTAAAGTTAAAGGCCAATTATGAGAAATTGAGACAGTTCTGTGAACAACTGCAACTCAAGGCAAGACAGACAGATAGATGTTTATTTGTACAGTTGAACTGATACTATACTAAGACCTTTTACAGGACTGTCCAGCTTGTTGGACAAGATAGGTCAGGCATGCAAATCACACTGGAGGAGCTATATTTACTTTAAAAATATCTCTGTCACATGACTATGCATAGCCATTCTCATTCAGGGCAAGCAGCCTCAGCAGATGCAATGCTCTATGAAATTGCTAAAGGACTTTAATTAAACTAGTGATACAAAAACTTGTAAGAATACTAAAGAATGTTTTATCTGTTCCTGGAATCTTCATAGCCATAGTAAGTGATTCTACTTTTTTCCCTATCTTTTAGAACAGGAGACACTTCTATTATGTCTATCTGGAATTAGAATTAAAAGCTTTTTGTTTGTTTTCCTATACTAGCAACATAATTTAAAATTCACTGTTATATTTTAGCTTATGGTTTACCTCAAGGCAATGCTCGTAATAAAATTCTAATATGTTTTTGCCCACGTGGAGTAATTTTGAATAAAAAGAATCTAGATTTGGTTAGACATTGCAATGATGAGAAAAACAGAAAAACAAACATTATTACCCTGTATATTAAATAATAATATGAAGCCATTGATTGCAAAACAAGCTCCCCACTTCTTCAAGCCTTTGGCATGCAGATTACTGGGTTTTCTATATATGAAAACGTTGGGGTTTTTTTAGATAAGAATAATTTGAAAAACATTGAATGTATTTTATGATTACTATCACTCTCATATGGTCTTTTGCTTCCAACAGAGATGGGTATTCTTGCTCTACTTGCTCTACCATTGCTCCTATTAGGGATCAGTGGAATTATTTATATTTACCAGTCAGTCAGGTGGTTATTGTCCAAGTCAGCTGTGCAAAACAAGGTGGTGGTGATCACGGATGCCATCTCTGGACTAGGCAAAGGTGAGTTGTCTCACATCTTCTTGGTGTCAGAGAACAGAAACAGCCAGAAAACCACCCTCTAGGTGATAAAATGTGCACACGTTACCTTTTATATATTCATAACTGCCTACATGAAGCAGAAGTTAAGAAATACATTTTTAAACAAACCCTGTGTTTCTGAAATGTACATTATTAGTCTTAGCTACAGGAACCGCTGGCAAACTTTTAACAATTCAATAGAATAAGAATTCTCTTTGAGCACATTAAGAGTACTATTTTTAGCATATGGCTGCTATGAGATCTTATTACACAGACTGTCACTGCAGGGTAGCAGCAAATCAGTATAAACAGGTGTCACCTTACCCTTTACATGTTCCTTTTCAGCCCTTAAAGATTTCAACATTTCCTGCTCCCTGTTAACAACGTTGTTCATACCTCTGCCCCCTGTTTCACCCATGTTACTCCTCTTCCCTTGATACCCTCCATGACTTCCAAATGGACTGCTTGGCCTTGTGTAATGAAGGGTTCAGTGGATGGAAGGAAGGGGTATGTCATAATTTATCTGTTTCTATAAACTGATTGTCTGGGTGGCCAGCCACTTAGCATATACTTCGTCTTGGCTCATATTTCCTGCCTACATGGTGCTGCCAGATGAAGGGTACTGGATCGTATATTGCCTATGTATAGTCCTGCTCTAGACAGAACGTAGGGGACAGTAGATGCAAGTGTCTGACAGGGCAAAAATAGCTTGAGGCTCCATTTCAGTGTTTTCAGTGACAACTTGTATGTTGCAAACCTTGCAGTCCCAAGAAGAAAATATATGGGGAAAGGGGACATTCTTACAGAATTATTCCTTAGCAGAACAGGGAAGAGACCTGTAACGGAAATATACACTACACTGGCAAGGAGTGCTCTTTGACACCCTGTTAGGACAAGGCATGAAATAATTCTGACCTCCACATCCCACCTGGTCTTTCCCTAACACACTTCAGCTTCAACTGAAGACAGTATTAACATGTATTTTCTCTGACTGGTTGTATTTCAGAATTTTTATTTGGAGAGGCATAATTTAGAGTTCTGCAGCTGAGATTGAGTGTCTCGTAGAATTACAAGATGGTGCAGGTTTCTAGACAGAAGTCCTGCTTGGAACAGGAATAGCACCAGTACTAGATCTGGCTGGGTATGGCTTCGAGGCAAATATTGGAAACTTCCAAAGATAAAGAAGATTTTTTGAATATATCTCCAGGTATCTTGCTTCAGCACTGCTTAACACCTAGGGAAGATTTTTCTAAGTTCAATTTCCTTATTAATGTTTCTTAAGCTTTTCTTTTTCTATTTGTTTGTTTTGTTGTTTTCTTGGTTTTTTTTCTTTTTGTGACCAGCTGCTGCCTGCCTCTTGAGGCTATAAAGGCAGACGCCTCCCCTCATGTCCTTTTCCCCCAGACCTCACCCCTTTTTTCACATTGATACCATTTCATTTTATTACCCTAAAAATGTTCATTGCCAGTATCCTATAGGGTAATGGTGAGAAGTTATTTGAAGGCTTGAATGATTCTAAGTTATGCAGAATTTATTGTGCAGTCCACTCACAAATACGTGATGGCCATTCATCCAGAGCTTTAAAATACCAACTGTCTGGCCAGCTGCTGAATATTTGAGCTCTTAGGCAACAGGCAAATTCCTTTTCCCAAATGCCAGAATTTCTCAGCTAAAGATGACATTCATCAAAATTAAAAAAAGAGACATGAAAGCTATGATGAGTGAGGATGTTTGCAATGGCTTATGGTTGTTATTTAAACCTTATTTCTGTTTCTTCTCAGTGCTGTAATTCAGGAAAGTTCAGGATATTTCTAGAGGAGATTCCTGGTTTTCCTTTTCCCGTTCTGTTGCTGTTCACATAGCGGTAACATTTTACTCACAAGATTGCCTGCCCCAACTGTTATGTTTATAGGAAAAATACTGGTGTAGTTGTCCTAGTATGGGAAAATAATCTTTTGGGCTTCAAATCAAAAATCTTTCTCTGCTAGAAAAGAGAAAATGAAAGACATTCATAAAATTAGTGTTGTAAATAATGAAAACATTTACATAAATAAAAATTTCCAGCTGCACAGGTTTACAGAAATAGAAGAGTGGATCAAGAAGTGCTTCCATACAGATACCAAGATTCTAACATGGGCATTTAAGAAAACCAGGATAGCCCTCTTAGCGTAACTGAATTTACCTACAGGTATTGAAATCTGAAGAAAATGCTCTTTGGAGGACAGACAGCTATAGCTGTACTGTCGCCCATTCAACACGGGCCATAGACACTCAAACAGATCAAACAGGCCGGAAAGGTACAAGAATAACTATCTAAACCACGTTTATGTTCTTCCCATGCTAAATATGTAACCATCATAAAGATTGGATTTAGGGACCAAATATAAGGGCTTCAAGACTGAGAGCTTTTTGGAAGACCTAATCAGGAAAAAAAAGTGAAAGGAAAAATAATCCTTGATTTCCAAACCTGCCAGCACACATAACCCACAGTGAATGAATTGTCTGGCTGCAACCACATCAAATCTCTGGTTCGAGGCACAGTGGGCACATCATCAGTCACAACCTCAGGTCTATCTATAAGCCATGATCTATGTCAAGAAAGGAAAGACAGGCGGTTTTGTACTTTTCCTAGTCAGTAGGACAGCCTTGACAGATTCCTGGACTGAGAGCCACAGTTTCAGATCAGCTGAGCTAGAACATGCACCCCATAGCAGCCTGTAAGAGTCAGAGAGATACAACTGGCAATGAATTCCTAAAAGATATCCATGAGATGTCTATACTCCATGTTTTTAAATGCCTTTCTTTGGTCAAATTGACAGGACAGTGAGGAATATATCCTCCTTCAACACTACCTAGAGAAGAATATAGACCAGACATATGTCAAGATGCTCTACCCTGGTATTTCATAATCTGGATTTAGTTGATCACATGCTCCCATGAAGACCTAAACTAATGAGCTGGCTGCAATCTTTTAGCCAGTACTGAGATGGGATCATGGGTAACACCGGCTACCAGTTCCTCTTGCTATGTGAATCCCCACTTTTTCTGAAAAGTGCATAGTACTTCACTTGCATAAGAAAGGGAAAAGAATCTTCGTTAGACACGTAGCTTAAACTGGGGTGAATGCCTACCTCAGAATATCCCTAAATATAAGGAGAAAAAGCAGTGTCACTTCAGCATACCTAGAAACTTCTTAGTGGCCTTCTCAGGAAGGCTTCAGGGAATGTAGCTGAACAAGAGGTAGCTCAGGCTGGCCCCTGATCCCTCTGCTAGCTACTGGGAATGGCTAATACCTCGGAGATAAAGGTCTTGGGATAGATTACATATGGAAGGAAGGGTTTGTAGAATGGAGGCCCCTGTTACACCAACCTATCTGTGGGCCAGTGGCTGGTAAGTTTCTCTGTATTGCTCTTTCTTCGAGTTGTACATGAGTTCGTGTTGCCAAGAATTTAATAAAAGTGGCATACAAAACTAGTTTTACTATTTATTGGGGTTGATTTCTTCTTTATACTACACTAGACATGACGTTTTGCAAGATGCAATTTGTATTGTTACAACCTTAAGTGTGTGTTTCTGTATGTATTTATCTTCATCACAAGTGTGTCTGTAGGTGAATAGAGTGAAGGAAGAAAAATAATCAGAACAATTTTTCTAACTCGAATGCATCATCCCTTGACCAATATATATTGTTCATTTCTTAATTAAATTTTTATTAAATCCCATGACTTAACAGTTACCGCCGTGTTTTACACTAATTGTGCATTATACCATTACATTAAATTGTAATTTATTACCCACATATACATTTCACATATACATTTCATTTAATACTTCCTTTTTCCTAATATATTTTTTCTTTCAAAACTAATGAATGTTAAAGCATAGTTTCAACATCATGACCAAAAGCTACATCCCATTACAAGCAAAATAAACAAAGCTAAATTGTTATTATTGTTATTATGTCTTTTGAATGTGTTTCCCTCCTAGAATGTTCTCGGGTGTTTCACACAGGAGGAGCAAGGCTTGTGTTGTGTGGCAGGACGTGGGAAAAGTTAGAAGCCTTGTATGATGCTTTAATTAGCGTGGCAGATCCCAGTATGGTAAGTATTCCCTCACTCTGTTTCGAAAATACACCACTTAAGGTAAACTTGTTCAGGTACACAAAGCACTTTACCATCCGATAAAACAAAGTGCATGAAACATGATTCGCTGTTAATTGTGATTTTGGTCACTCAGGTAACACACCCAACACAGGCCAGAGAGAAACACCTCTGAAGGTCTTCAGAATATGATGTCAAAAGTTTAAGTCACAAATCCTGCTCTCCTGAGCTAATTTGGGGTAATTACTGTAAAGCAACTGAGTAGTCCTGCATTTTGAACAAGCCACCGAACTAGGAATGCTAGGTAGAGGGATTTGCCTGTTAATTTGGGTGAAAGGGATTCAAAGTGCTTTATTTAATCACAGAAACAACTATCCATTTTTCACCTAATTAGACATCTCAAGGAGTGGGAGATGCACCCAAAGATTGAATTATACTTTAGTTTCTCCACTACTCTGGGAGAAGTCCCAGATAGAAGGACATGGGAACATAGGAATAAGAGTGCCACCTTTTCATCACCACTGGCTGGGTCGCCATTCAAGCAGACGTGCAAGGCTGTCCCTGCTGCCAGTTATTTGGAAGGTGTTTCTTTGATGTTCATGGGAAAGCTTTCCTTCTGTGACCCTCAGCCAGCTGACTCATTTCAGGGTGCAGGTGTTCCTGAAGGAATCACACAAATTCTACAGCCATTATTCACCAGACCAACAAGTAGTTGTGTTTGACATTTTTTTTTTTGCAGCGAGCTTCATTCATCTGTATAACTAATCATAAAAATACTGTGTTTATGTCCATCTGCACAGATTTATCTAGGAAAAAAATGTTAAGTATGACTAAGGCATATACATTATATCATCTGTCCGGTTCTGAGCTCCCCAGTTCAAGAGGGACAGAGAAATAAGAGAGTTCAACAGAAGACTACAAAGGGACAGAAGCATCTCTCTCATGAGGAAAGGCTGAGA
>VWZK01004036.1:153660-167708 GCA_013396935.1 Baryphthengus martii | reverse complement strand
GAGTTTATAGCCATTCAACGCAGCACTCCCGTTGTGCAAATCATCCCATCGTGTTTCTGTGATGGCAACTACACCATAGGTTTCCTGCTGTACAATGGCTTCCAGCTCTTCCTGCTTGTTGCCCAGTACACTGGTACAGGTGCACTTCAGTTGGGCTACTGATCCTGTCACCTTTCTCAGGGGGGAAGGCCTTATTCCTACCTGACCCTTCCCAGGTGCTTCTGTGATTTCTAGCCCAGCAATATTCCTTATGCTTTTGCTATCACATGACACTCTGTCCCCTACCTCCACTGGGATGGCAGACTTAAGGACCTCACTAACACATGCCATCCCACAAACATTGATGTGTCACCCCAAGGCTTATGTCCAGAAGGCCCGGTCTTATCCTTTTTCCCCTTCAAATCTAGTTTAAAGCTCTTTAGATGAGCCCTGGCAACTCCTGTGCAAAAATCCTTTCCCTCCTTGAGACAAGTGTGCCCCATCTGCCACCAGCAGGCCTGGTGCTGTGTAAACCCAATCCATGATCAAAAAACCTAAAGTCCTGCCAGTGACACCAGGCTTGGAGCCAGGTATTGATCTGATGCAACTGGAGGGAGAGAGAAGAACATTACTTGTGCTCCTGATCCCTTGACCAGTTGTCCCAAGGCCCTGATGTAAAACAGTAATTTATTACATCATGTTTTGTTATTGCCAGTTTGTTCTCTTAAGTCAGAAGGTTAACTTTAGAAACACAGCTGAACAAAAGAAAAAGGCATTTCCAGCCATAAAAGACATCTTTTGGGTAGGCACCACTATCTTTCAAGCCAAAGTCTTCTGAATGTCTTATTGAAAGCAAATTGTTTTTTTCCACTGTCTTCAGTGTGAAATGGAACAGACCTCCAAATGACCCTCTATGAATATTATTTTAAATCAGTTGCCATGAAAATTAATAGATAATGCCAAACATAAAACATTAACTTTCGGTGCATCATTAAGTCAGAAACCGAAATAACAGAGAGAAAAACTGACAAAGGATGCTTCAAAAACAACACGTTATTTCAAACATTAATTTTAAATTCTCCTTATTGCTATTTTTGTAAAAGCCATAAAAAAAAACTATAACAAGGGAAAACTAAGGCTCCTCTTCTCCTGCATTGCCAAACACAACAGAAATAATTTAGTGCTTTATCCACGCCTATCAATTCTTTTCCAAGGTTTTACACAAAGGGTGCTTTCACATAATCATTTAAAAGCTAAAGAAATAACCAGGAAGTTCAAAGCTTTCAAGAATGTTAAAGCTTCTAAAATTATTAGGCTTAAATAATATCACTAGTCTATAAGCCTCTCTCAAAAGAAAAAGTATCAAAAGTAAGATAACGCACTTCATAGCTTCATATGAACACTGGGCTAGTTTTCAGTTTACTACCTCAAAGAGTGGTGATTTTTCAGTTTGTTCCAGGTTTCCTTAGCACACATGTACAAACGATTAGCTTCTTCCCAGTTCCCATTTACCATTGCAGTGGCTACATCATTTAAGAGATGAGCAGCAGTTGCATACCTAAGGGAAAAAACATAACTATATTAGGCTCAAAAAACATTTATAGTTAAATCAATTCGTCCATGTAATACTTTTAAACACGCCCTTCCAGTCTCCAAAGACACTGAACTATGCAGTCAATTTTATTCTTAATCTTGTAGAATCGACAGAGTTTACACTAGCAGGGTACATTATGTTTAAAATCACTCATAAACTAGAGAACGTATTTTTTCTTTTGTTCAGAGTCCATTCTAATACTCATCACAGAAAATGAAGAAACAACTGGCATCAGCAGATGATCATGAAGCAAATAAATGTGCTATTTAGGTTCAAAATGCAAGCCACTGTGAATTACAAATCCCACCAGGATACAAAAATGCATTTAAAATCATTACAAAAGTGCACTTCTACCCATTTACATCTGGAGTTCTACATGACAAATTCTTATTTGCCTGCACAAGCACTGCAGTAAAGCTCTCCTAGAAACAAACACACTTCTAAACTGCCAAAGCTCCCCTACCTGATAAGATCTTCTCTATCCTGGAAGACCTGTGTTTTCCTATTTACTGTGTAACTGGGGAATACCATACGCCCCATGTTTACCATAAGGACTGTGGAGAGCTGGCCTTGACCAGCACTACCAGCTTCTTCATCCTCCATTGACTGAGACAGTGAAAATAGCAGCAGAATTCGAGAAAAGACAGTCCGAGGGCCTTTACAGACCCTGACAGCTTTTCCAGCCAGGTCCTTCACCCTGGAAGGACAAATAAAATTATTACAACATATGTTTTTTACTACCACTTATAAAAATTCAAATATAGTGAATGAACTATGAGAATAATTTTGATTTCAAGCCAATTAATGTGTAAACTTGATTTTTCTTGAAAGAAGCAGCTTAAGAAATTGTATGGTACGTGTAACCTCTAGTGAAAAGCATCAACTAATAAAAAGTTTAAGGGCTGAACTTCAAGCAGAATAGAACTGGAACTAAGTGCCCTTTGGGTGCAGCCATTCCTGTTGCTATGCCAGGCAGTAACAAGAAGCAACAAGATGTGGTTTACTCTTAGGGCAGTGTTTACACACCACAATTTGACATCCCTTGGTTTAGGGTATCTCCATTAGCAAATATGCATCCAGCCTTTTCATACAAGACAAGATTTCTGTTACTTTTCCTGCACCTCACGGGACAGCACAGATTTAAATCAGGATTTTCTCTGATCTCATGGGGTAACTAGTATTTCAGCTGACAAGTACAGCAAAGAGCATTATATTCCCAAAGCAGATGTGGCCGAGCAAGTACTATTAGCTTCTTTTTATGAAGTAGGGAGAAAGCCAGTGACAAGGACTTTTTTGGAATGTAACTAATTTTCCCAGATTCCTTTCCATTTCCTGAACACCTTTTTTTCTAGCCTTCTTTTCTATACTTCAAGTCAATAGTCTGTAAACAATTTTGTTTCTGTTAGAGATATTATACAAATCATGCATCATGCAGTCACGTAGTTGAATATCTAGTATCAAAGAGAAAAAACGAAATCTCAAGTGATACAACATATTTTCATACTGAAGTTTTCTATACTTGAATTAGAATGAGGAAACTAACACAACTCCTTAAATTAAAACATCCTTACTTATCACAAAGTCCCAACATCCTCATAACACAAGATAATCATGGATGTGGCTATGACCACTTCACTTGTTTTCCTGCAGACCAAATGAAGTGAAGTGTTACTGGAGACAGTAACAACTGTGTGAAATACTATTTCATACAGTATGAAAACCATAGAGCTTCTGTTTTCTGTTCTGAAAACAACAAAGACCAAATAAAATAACTTTCAAGAAACTTACCATACTGTGCAAACCTCCCAGTTGTGAAGCTCTGCAAGCCCAGTACTAAGCTAGCATTAGGCCTCTCTTTTGGCATAAGGAAAGAACACCTTACTGATTCACATAATTCTTCATGGAGAGATGATTTTAAAGTTCTTCTTCCAATACTAGGTCCTTCTTAATATAAGGAATTTCATGGGGAATCACATGATAGATTCAGAGGGGAACATTTGTCCAATAAACATAACCATGCAAAACTCGACAAAGCTTTTTATCTCTCTCATTTGGAAAGGAATAGCACAGGCAAGACAAATTACCTTACTGAAGCAAATGCAAAACATACTGACACCTGTTAGCTTTCTACCCAACCTGCATCTTGTACAGGATCCTTCCTTGTACAGGAAGGATTCCACAGTTATCGAGTTCAGACCTTAGTTCTCCAGCCTACAGAGGAGCTAACTGTTAGACAGGTAACCTCTGTGTATATGCATTATTATTCAGTTTCTTCTTGGTACTAGATAACGAGAGGTAACTGCATAAGAAAGCCTATGAACTCCGGAACTGAGCTGTACCTTCACACCAGTACTCAGGCTATTACTTTACTTCATATTCTTAGACTTTTTATGGATGCTCTAGCTACAGAACCAGCCCTACACATCAAGAAAGGTAATGTTGTAAACACTCCTATTAGGGTAAAATGACACCTTAAACCTGAATCTGGACCTGGAAGTCAAGGGCATTTGATATACATGGCTGTGATAGCCGCAGTGGAAAACTTCACAGGAAAGAAAGAACACTTTGTCAAGCAAACAGTCATTTTCCTTTAAAAATACTGCCAAAAAAGAGGCTCTATGGTGAAGTAAAAAGTCTAACAAAGAGAATATTGCTCCCCTCTAATTCTACTAGAAGAGCTAACTCAGTAAGTGAACACGAGATAGTTGCTTTAATTGGCAATGACTCCCTGTCTTCCTATACACTGCTCTGAAGTGATTTTGCTTTAAATGTTTCAGAAATATTTCTCTGTATTACTAACTTTGGAGACAGATAATCATGCCCACAGCTGAAAGGTATGACATAGTTTAATAAGTATTTACCCTACTGTTCGACCCACTGTGAATCAAAATCTAATGCTGCCTTTTTCTATAGATGAATCTACAAAACACATTCCTCTCTTCAAAAGGCATCTAGATTTGGTCCTTCGAAGTGTAACTTACATTTACCTGCAAAATGTAACCATAAACAGTTACCTTTTCAAAATAACTGTCCCAATACCAGCTTGACTCCTGCTGAAGACTGAACGTTGTTTTGCCAACCTCAGAAAATCATCCACAACTTGCTGTTTCTGACCATTTGGGTTTGGCAAGTGAAAGACCTTTGCCAATGCTTTTAGCTCAGGGGCTGAAAGCAAATCCAACCCTTCACACAGGTCTTCCAGTTCAGCTTCTAAAAGTAAAATGATCCACATATATTCATTATGTGCTATACATGCACACTCAAGCAACAGTTCAAAGTACAGTATATTCATATAACCTAGTACTAACCTAATAATTTAGATTCTTCAAGCATGTATTATTGATACTACCTGGTTCAGCTTGAAATTCATTCTCTTCACAGGTTCAGTTTGAAGGAATGGCATAATCAGAAAAAAATCCCTTTGCAACTTCAAAACCAAAGCAAATATAAAGAAACTCTACTGAGCTATCAAAAAACGCTGTTCAGAAAAACTTGTCTTCCTGATGATTAAAACTTTGCCCAATACAAAAAAAAAAAAGTGCTGCCAGGGAGCAGCAAGAGCAGAGCTGCTTGACAAGCAAAAATGAGTCAGCAGTCAATAGAGATCAGAGCACTGGCAGTGTCCTCACCAGCCCTTGTGCTGTCCTGCTGTAAACGAACAGAATGGGCAGAGCAAGTCCTGATAACGGATTCACTGGCAGCCCCTGAAAAGGCACGATGATGAATCAGGTCCAGGGTCAATCCACGGTGAGCCAGACATAAAACTAGAGACGACTACAATTTATGTCTGAGATCCATCTGCAGTACATGGCTAAAGACAAGACTGGAAACAGACACCAGCAGCATTGGATGGTGGTCCAGTCAGCTAGAGATGGACAAGGCCAGTGACAGGGTTCCTGCAAGACAGCTCAGAGCAGTACTGAAGGATATCAAGTACGTCTTCTGGTCAAGGTCTGAGATGGGGCTGGTGAGGGAAAGTAAGGCCTACTGTTGCACCTATAGCCTCGAAATTTATTTAGCTCTCCCTATTACCTAATTTGCACTAACTGCTTTTATTATTAATGTAACGTAACACAATTCATCTACCCAAAACCTTTATTCCGCTCCTCTAATTCTCAAGGTGCAGACAAGCATGTAGTGCATTAAACTCTTAACATGACATAAGTGCAGAATTTATTTGCAATATCTTTCAGATTTCTTAATGCTGGCCATACCTGTTTGCAGAAATCTGGCTTCAGCCAGTTCTTCAATTATTGGTGACAAATCTGTACTTATTTCTTCATAATCTATTTTGTTCACTTTTAACCAGTTCAGTTTGCGTTGAAAAAGTCTCACATATAACTTCTGCCCACCAACTGCAAATTTAATTTAAAGCAGGGAAGAACAAAAAGAAAATTTAATTCTAAAACACAGTACTATGCATAAATCACTACCTTACCTAGAAAAATTACTTTGAAGTAGATGCCTTAAAAAACCTCAACATTTTAAATCTGCCTATATTTGTTCTGTGAGCAGATTTGGTAAACTACCAGAACTTCCCTTTCCAAGTTACTATTGCTCCTTAGATTCTTCAAGTTTCGTAGGTAAAAATTTCTTACAGTGTATTTTGCAGGTAATAAACACTGCTAAAACACATCTTGGACATGCTTACCCTGTTTTCTAGGAAAAGACAACTTCATTTTTCAAACTCTGCATATTGTGATGTTAAATAGGTCTTTCTGCTTTCTTTAACACTCATTTAATAACCAACTCTCTGGTGCTGTAGAATAAAAGAAGTTGCAGTCTGACAGAATACTTTATAACCACAGAATTAGTAGTCTTTACATTCTTATTTTTCTAAAGCTAAGCTTAATTTTACTAGTATATCTACTGAAAACAAGGGAAAAAACCTATCAATGTGATTTTCCTCAGGGAAATGCTTTCTTACAGTACCTTTTTGAAATACCAATAACTTTTAAAATTGAACAAAAGAGCTTATTAAATCTTAGTTGAAAGTAGTCTAGCTATTGTTACTACATTTAGAATCCTTCAGAATACTTAATTCACCCCTCATTAATTTCTCATTTTTTTATGTCTGTCTGCTGCTTAACTGAAACTCATCATTAATAAAAACCGACACTGAAACACTACTAGACCCAGATTTATTTAAGAAATGTCCGTTAACTTTTACATGCTTTTTTAACTATTCTACTGTCCTTAAAAAGACTTCAACTTTTTTTTTTTAAAGGGAATGTTTCCAGGATCAATTCACCGAGAGAATTACATTCAGATGCACAAGCTTATCACTCTGTCTGTGGTGTTATAACTTTGAAATCTGTCTCCCTTTCTATAACTCTGGAAAAAAGGTTGAGTACCACATGAACATCCTTTCTCCAGACCTTGAAAACTGACCCAGCTAGGACTGTAATCCAGTAAAGGCATGTGAGGACTGCTTTCTCTCTAAAGGATCTGAATTATGAATACAAGAATAAAAGGTATTGCATAAGTAATGAACTGCTTCTTAAGCATCCTGTTTTGCCACACATTACCTTTGAAGGTTTGGGGGATTTTTTTTCTTTTGCAGTTCTTAAGAAAATTTCATGTGTATCATTCAAGAAAAAACCAACATTGCTCTAAGTTGAAATATTACCAGCAAAAAGATGCAGAAGATCTCAGAAAAGTTCCTCTATGATTCATTAAAATGCGACAGAAAAGTATTACGTTATTTTTTCTTGTTCAGTTTTCTGTACCTCTGTTCCACTGGTGACTATAAATCAGTGTTTCTCAGATACATTTTTTCTGTTGTATAAAGGTTGGAAGGAGGATTTTACAAAGTGTATTAAGCAGTGTCACTAGGACTGTGTGCTCGCATTTAAATTCTTCCAACTACAACAGGCAATGAAATTAAAGATGGTGAACACAAAAAGTACTTTTGATACTACGCTCAAGTTCAAACGGATCTCATCTTGAGCACAAAGCGTGACATTGCACTGCAGGTTACATGTTATGGATATACCTCTGCTTTTCTCTACTTTTATTCACCGCTTCCAGTACTTAAAAAAATTGGCAGTGCTTTACGTTCAACATAAAGGCCATCCACTTTTGAGAAAACTGGGCAGGAAAGAAGAAAAACTGNGCCCAGTCCCGCGGCCCTCAGCGGCCGCCCCCGGCGCCAGGCCACTGCAATCCATCGCCGATGGCGGCGAGCAGGCCTGGGGAGCAGATTGCGGAGCACGGTGATGAAAACGGTACTGCACGGTGATGAAAACGTGCGAACCAAGACCACTTCATTTTAAACATCTCGCCCTCTTTATATTTACACTTTCCTTTAACTACAAAGGGTGAAAAAGAGTTGTGATCTTTCCTTTAGAACTTTTTTCGTGTTCAGGTAAGAAATGAGCAAATACCGAAATACTTCCAAAGTTGAGAACTACCCTGTAAGTGAGAAGATGCCCCTTGCTCGCTGTGAGTTCGTGCAGGCTCAGAGCTCCCNCAAAAAAAAAAATTTCTTTCATAATAATTAGAGATGAATCACTGAATAATGGCAGATGTAGCAGAAATAACAAAATACTGGAGAATACCTGTGTTCAAGCAACTTCACAGTATTAAGAACATGCGTGGGAGTTTTTTTTGTGCTACGACAACTGAAACCCAACTTGCTTGGGTAGAAATTTCTACTGTGGAACACATAATNCGCCTCCCCCCTCTTCCATAATCACGGTTTTGACAGATCACTTCCAGTTTATACTGCCAGAGTAAATTCTTCAATAAATGCAGTTAATCTCTGAAATACAGACTGAGCTATTACAGCAGCAGACACAAAGGCTATGGACTATAGGTTAAAGAGACTGTACAGTCAAAGCACAAATATCAAGTATTCTATATGTTTATGCATCTGCTCCAAGGAAGAAGCTCTCTTTTTGGAATAAAAAGACAAAATCAAAAGCGCTACGGTAGAAAATAAAACTGGAACCTAAAGGAAAGTGTTTTTATGTCACCTTAGAAGCTGATGAAACATTCTAAAGATTGACATAGACTAAAACCTACTCAAATTCAAGTAGAAAGATTTTAATCTATACAAAATGCAACATATATAAAAATGTAAATTACAATTTCAGTTTATGAACAGAGAGTGCTTTCTGCTTCTTCTGTTTCTTCTTTAATTCATTTGCATCTTTTATTTGCATTTTTACTTGATCTTGTAGTTGAGAAAAGAAGGCCTGAGATGACTTCAAGACCTTGTCTTTACCTTCATCCTGTCAACAGACAAAGTATTCATTATAACCAAGGAATGTACAAACAGTGTCCTTAGACTGCTTACTAGTTACTCACTTATACTGCTATTTGACTTAAGAAAAAATGATCAGCTGATTGACTGACCCTGCATCCTGCTCTTAGGTCCACAGCCCAGGGAAGTCCTCTAGATCTCAGCCAAAATAGCAGGCACTTGCCCAAGAGCTAAAACCAGTGTTCCTACGGAGAAAGCCCCTGAGAAGTCTGACCTATCTGCTCAGACAGACCTGCACTGGACAAAGTCCAGTACAGGGGGCAGGTTGCAGCGAGTGCCTAGACCCTTCTCCTGATACAAAGGGCATGTGCAGGTCGATGATGTTACACCGAGTGGCTGAGTTGCAAGAAGCAGTCACAAGGCTATGCAGCATCAAAGGAGCCGAGACACAGAGAGAGAGGTGGTTTCAAAATCATGTTCCTGTAGTGGACACCACAGAGAGAGGCACATTGGACCCTGGTGACCCAAAAAAAAAAAAAAAAAGCAGAACTCTGCTTCTTCCTGCACCCTCCAACATCACCAGCACAGTCTTAACANATCTAAGAATTCTTGAAGGTAAAGATATCCATCTGTCACTCGTCCCAAATTCATTATCTATTGACTCAATGCCATCCGATCACTTCTCAGAGCTGAATCATTGCATTTTTTCCCACCCTGCAAAGAAAGATTGCCTTATTTGGGACTCTAACAGTCAGTGCAGACATGGATTTATCAGCACCACTTTGCAGTAATTCTTTCTGTATTCTGAGAGAGGAATACTGAAATCAAACTACTGAAAGAGAAACAAGCACTTGGTTTATTTAACAGAACAAGTACTGTTTACTGATCAGTGTCGTACTAATTCAAAGAACAGCGTGTGGAAATAAGGAGGCTATATCCTGAACATCTCTTTTAGTATTTGTCTCCACATTTAGGTGGAGAAAGTTAACTATCATAGTATTCTTGTGGGCTTCAGTGCACCAATAAGCTCTGCAGCTCCATCCCAACCTCCCCAAGTTTGGCTGGTTGGTTGTGTTCAAGGTCAGCTCTGATACAGTGCAACTGTGAGCCGGGCTCAGCCTGCTGGGAAGAGCTGTGTCAGGCTTTGTCAGGCCCTCTCCCTACTTGCTCCAGAGCCGTACTTAAGCTCAGGCTGGTGGCCTGCCTGCTTGCTTTAGCTCTGCTGTGGTGTGTCAGTGTCCAGCCAGACACCTTGCACCTGCCTCATCGCCACAGACCTGCCACCACTGTAGCATGGCTGACTGCAGTGCTGGCACTGGGTCCGCTCTCTTCTTCCTCTTTGGGTAACGTGGGCCTGTGCAAACTGCAGGCGCGGAGAGGACGTGGCCCCTGCTTGCCCTGCTGTCCCCTTTAGCTCCCAGCTCATCTGTCCCCCTAGAATACTTGGCTCTTGCTGCTCCCTGGCAAATATAGTCCTATGTTATGATCTCATTTTACTTACAATATTCTCTTAACTTACATTAGCATTATTTTTTAATCTTTTTTAATGTTTGGTGTTACTGTATAATTGTAATTATTACAATGTAATCTGTAAGAGCTTAACTGTGACCAGGTAACCACTGCAGAAATACCTGTGTAAGTTTAGAGCCCTAATTGCTCCTCTGGAGTTTCTTCAGATTTTAGCAACCATCTCTTAAGGTGGTTTGAGTCACCTCAGCTGACTTTTCCACTAGGGCAAATGAAGGATGTTCATAAGGTCCATTTCAGCTGCTAAACTTTGGGAGAAGATCGTAAGTAAAAAAAAAAAAAGCAAAACACATTTCTGAAATTGTTCTACCACAGTTTTTTAAGTATTTCCTAGAGAAACAGATATGCACTCTGGTTTTTTAAGAGAACTACTTAATAGGGTTATGTTTCTTTCTGAAAAGCTTAAGCCAATGCTTCTCCATTTTTGTAACTCAGTAGCCTGTATTAAAAGCCTTGTGATGTCATATACACTAACCTCATTCTATTCTTCTCTTCATCTATACAAGTTATCAGAAACACACTTACTGAAAGCTTCCTGTAGGCCTTAGAAATATGTCACATAATTGCTAATCACCAGTTATAACTCTGATATTCTCCCTTGTAACGTCCTGTGGTGTCAATCCACAATATCATTTGGAACTTTATAGAAGCAAACATTAAGGGACAAGTGCTCTAAACAGCGAGAAGTTTTCTTCCACTTTGCAATGGGGAAACAGTCTAAAGACTGTTGTACATAAGCACAGAAAAAAAGATACAATCTACAAAGAGGAAAAAGACCAAAATCCACAACAACTTCACACAAGGAAATACTAATTTCTAGTGTGATAAACTTTGCAGTCTGCTAGTTAAGCAAAACGCAATGCACACAATATATTAGTAAGTGCAGCCTGCTCCTGATTTTTTTTAAATTTTTGCCAGCAGGCACGTATGCAATTGTCACTTTTTCATGTTCAGCTCATATGTATGAACTAAGCTGATATGAGCATATATCTAAAAATACTTTGTCAGGCAGCTGTATATTACCATTGTAGCTTAAAATAATATAAACCTTTATGCTTGCAGTACTCTGAGATACAAATTTGCCTCTAGCTGTTACAAGTTTATTTCCATTTTGATGTCCCATGTTTACAGCTCAGGTGCCGGTAAAACTGCTCTTAAATACAGTTCAAGAGAAGTTATAAACCATACATAAAAATGTGGAGAGTTAAAACTAACTTGCATGACTTCTGCCATGCTTTTACTGTAAATCTGATGTGAGTATGGACGCAGACATGTCCGGTTGAATCTTGTCTAAATACGGAGGGCTTTAATCTCCAATATTCTGGCTCCTACTGAAATCAATGTGAGTTAGAAGTATTAGATGACTGTTAATAGTGTTCTAAACACTGGACAATAATCAGAGGGATAACCATGGATTCATTTGTAAACATGCTGAATCAAAGCTCACAAATGCTACTTCAGAAATACTTTCTTCAAGGTCTATCTGTGCAGCACAGGCCTCTTATTAACCCCATTTTGTAGAATTCACATATGTATTAATCATCAGAAGCTTGATGTTAACTAATACTCTTTTCCTGTGCTATGAGCTTCCTTCCTTGGAAACGTGTTTAAATGCAGCAGCAGGTTGATTTAAGATTCTAAAAAACAGCATTAAAACAGTAAAAAAAGTATTCCAAAAATCCCAGAAATATATATAATCGGTCTCTCCTTATTTCTCACAAGAAGCCACTGAGGAATAATTCTCCTGAGAAAAAGGAGCTTCTTCCCTTAAGGAATCTATCAAGCTACATTGCTCATTGGTATAGCGCTCTTCACACAAAACTACGTAACAGTTCTCTCCACAAGAGGTAATGTGAAAATACATATTAAAAAGATACCTGATAATTTGCAGAACTTGTTTACAATGTTCATATCTTGCTCATCAAAGAGTCTGACATCATCTTCATTCTCCAAGACTGCTTGCAACACCATTAAAAAATTCCGGAGGTAATACGGGTGACCAGGAAAGCGGGACACAGAGCCAACCTCATTTATTTTGTCTAAAATGTCCACAATGGCATCCTGAAATTCCACCTCTTCCACAGTTTCTGACAAATTATGAGTAATCTCACCCTTAAAACCTTCATGAACTTCCACAGGAAGTACCTGTGCATCTCCCTTGCTAAAGCAATTTTGTGTATCGCAGTTCACTTCTGTCTTGGAAGAAGGAGTGAGTCGAGTGTGAGGCTGCACCTGGACTTCTGAACTATTGGTCAGCTCTGTCGAAGTACTCACGGCTACATGTGCTTCAAACTTATCAGGACTAAGTATCACACCTTCAGTCTCACTTTCTTTTTCGGTGCTCCTTGTACCAACGGACAACCTTTTGCCATTAATGTCCTCAGCTGGTAATGGTACCTCAACAACATCCACAAGGTCTTCTCCATTACATTTGTTTATTTCTTCTTGAAATTCAGGTTCTTTCACGGGAACATTTTGTTCCTGGTGCTCTTTCTGAGCAAGCTGATTTTCTTTCTGAGAACTATGCCCAGCATAAATCTCATCATCATCATCCCGTGCTGCAGCACTTTTGCACATATTGTGAACAGCTGGAGGTGAAGAGTCGATCTCTTTATATATGATCTGTTTTCCTCCCTGGATACGGCGTCTTCTGGATAGTTTAGATGACAAGCTTCCCAAAGAGACTATTTTAACTGTTTGAGCCTGTGGTTCATTGTTAACTGTAATGACTGAACTATTATTGCTAAAATAAGGACTAATCTGTTGTGCTGCACTCCCTTCCGTTTTCAATAAACTGCTTTTGGAATTACTTGTTTCTAGATTTAAGAGGTTTTTTGAAAAATAAGAGCTGGAATTATTCTTCACATTTGCAGCTGGAGGACTCTCATTCCTAAAAGACTTGAGTGTTGAATCAACGACACCAATCTCACTACAGTTGCTCTGACAAGTTTCATCCATGTGCTCATTTATTCTGCATCTTGGCACCATTTCTCCACACATGGGACAGGTAATTTTGGCAGGAGGAACATTGTTAAAAAAGGAAATAATAGAGGAGGATGCTGAAGGTACAGATGGCGTTCCTCTACCTTCCACTTCTGTTGTTGTTCCTTTTATTTTCTTATTTTTACTACGTGACAAACTTATTCGGGATCTTTTAATTTCTGAAGGCCTATCTTCTGCCATTACAAATCTTCAAAGCATTTATATCACACAGGCAACTTCATTCAGGTCACATTTCCTCACGCTGTAATACTTGAAAAAAACTTTTCTTGGCTTTGCATTTTCCATCTGTAATCCTCTGCCATACCTTCAAGAAACAAATAAAACTGAATGAAAGATCTTCTAGCTACCAAATGTAACAAAGATGAAGAGCGAAGAAGAAAAAATAAAATGCTGTAAGTGGGAAAGACAAGCAACCCCTGACTGCTACAATGCAACTGTCCCTTTCCCTTCTCACTAGGCAGGCAAGGAACTACATTGTGCTCAGCACCACAGCGGCCTTCGTGGAAACGGTTTAAAAAATTGAAATGCTACTATATACGCTACGACTATTTAAACGCCACATTCCCTTGCTGATGTAAAGGTAAACTTGAAAAAACATTCAACGTAAGGATATAGTCAAGGCCTCTAACTGCTGACGTGATCTCGTTTGTCGTTTCTCGGTACCAAGCGCCCACTTTTGCAGAGCACAAACATCGCCATGTGCAAGCGCCGTGTCCCGCGGCGCACCCGGCGCTGCCC
>VWZK01004036.1:129797-152421 GCA_013396935.1 Baryphthengus martii | reverse complement strand
AAAAAAAAAAAAAAAAGCAGAACTCTGCTTCTTCCTGCACCCTCCAACATCACCAGCACAGTCTTAACACCCATAGACACCCATAAGCAAGCTCTACACGGAGAAACTTCACCAGCAGGATGTAGCTGATGCCACAAAAATAAATGACATGTGCTTGTAGCGGGTGTCTCTGTGTTGAAGGGCACTAAGGGGTCCATCGGCCAACCTGACAGGGAGTCACGACAGATGTGCTGTCTCCCGGGCGCCAAGATCCAAGACACCGCCGAGAGGGTGCCACAACCCGTCAAGAGCACCGACTATTTCATACTGTTACTCTTCCACGTGGGCAGGACTGACGCTGTGAGCCAGAACCTGGGCAGGATCAAGGAAGACTATAAAGTCCTAGGGGTGCAAGTGAAAAACACTGGTGCGCGGGTTCTCTTTTCCTCCATTTTACCTCCCTAGAGTCCCTTCTAACCCCTACTGTTCTGTGATTCTCTGATTTTCAAACGATACTTTTCACGGCATTCTTATATCACTCCTCCTATCAAAAAAAATAAAGAGTACATTCTCTTTCTAGCAAGCAATTAGCATGGTAGATAAGACCAGCCATCAGAAATAGATCCTTGCGTATCATGAGCTACAACTACATATCTATATTATTTTAATATCTATATATCTATTTTTAAAGTAATCAAGCTATTTTTCTTACTAGTTTCTAATATCTCGACATTTCAAATATTTAAAAAACTTAATTTGTAAGGCACTCAAGGTAGTACACAAGTTGTTTTGCGTGCTACAAAACAGTAAACATAAATCTGATGAGATTATAGAGAAGGGCTCCACAATAAGGAGAAAGTTACATAGAGATATTTTACTTTGAAATAGCTTAAGTTACTCAAAGCTTAGGAAGAACTAAACAGAAATGTCATCGTCAATTACGCCTGCAAGTAGTCCCAGTTAATCAAGTGTGACAGTTCAAATGCAATAAATAAGAGCATAAGTCTTACTATTTCCAGAAGGACCGCACTGTGAAATTTGAAATAAATAAAACAGTAGTACCTAGTGCAAACAATTATTTCTGCTTTGTGAATATACTTGGATATAAAGTAATTGCATCATACATTTTTTCAGATATTTCCATATCTAAAGATTGATTACGAATTCAAATATATTTCATACTCTGAGTAAGCTTCTAAAGGTTCCAACAACCATTTAGGTATGATTTATTCATAATTAAAACAAGATTTGGGTGATAAGCAGATATACTACCTGTGTACAATAAATTTTGAGGGAATGGAGAAAGATGAGGATATATAGCTGTGCCAAGAGGTATGGGAGGGTAAAAAAACCCTGCACTTTCTAATTCTTTGTGATAAACTTCCCCGTCCTCCCTCTAGCTAAATATTATCTACATTTGGGATTTTAATATTCTTTAACTGGGAAGCTCCAAGTTATACAGGATTACTTGAGAAAGCCTTACCTTGAGCAGAGATGCTTTGCCTTCCTTTGTAAGCTTTTTTAATTTTGCTGCAGCAGCTTTTTTGCTAAGTATCGTGCCTTGTTCTGGTTTCATCTTTTCAAGAAGCTTTTGACGTTTCTCCTTTTCTCTTAGCTTCATGCGTTTACGAAGCTTTTTCTTTCTTCGTTCTCGCTTTTTGTCTGTGGGAGTCTTTTCTGCATCTGTTTTAACATCACCAGCTTTGTTCTTTTCCTAAAGAGAACAAGATCTCTACATCCATAAGTGTGCAAAAGAAAAGACTCATTTGACAGCACTCCATTCTGTTCTGGTGTTTCCATGATTTCAGGTGTTCAGCTAGCTCAGGGACATGCTGCATTAAGGCAAAGGCCAAAAACTGGCAAAAATTCTGAAGCCAGATTTGTCTGATGGAAGGCACGCTAGTTCCTGTTGCCTGTTGTCATTTAGCTTTCCCTGTTCAAATACCCACGTATATGTTCGGAAGATAATTACCATCACAGAATATTCAAGAACAAAACCGAAACATAATATTATGGCCTCGTGTAGCCAGATAAAATGAATTCTTTTCCCGTCCTTCCAGTTACAACCTTCCCCCGCAAAAAAACAAGAACAATCAACACTAAAATGCTAGGCAAGATGGTCCATGAGGTGAGGAACCCAGGGCGGGAGGGGACATAATTCTCCCGTTGATCTGGCTGCCAGTGTACACTTCTATCAACAATACAGATCCTCTCCAGATCCTTACATGTATTTTATTTATACTTACCTTTATCTCCTCTGGTGCTAAGAGAGCAGCATCACTAACAGCAACAGGTGCTACTTCTTCCATACTTATAGCTGGAAGGTTCGAAACTATTTTAACTTCTGGCACAGGCTAGAAACAAAGGGAACATATTCAGGACTGAGCACATGACCTTACATCAGCTTACGGCTAATGGAAGACAGTAAGTATTCAGTTTTGTTTAGAGGCAATTATAGTGCATTTAATATGAAATAAGAACAAGCTCTGTAATTCTCAAGGTTTACTTTACTTTCCATTTCCCAAATATCTTTTGAAATAGCCAGTTTCAAAAGTGGGGGAAAAACCCGAACTTTATGCAACTCATATACTTACTGGTTTAGGAGTGAAGTGGAAGTCACAAAGTGCATCCAGCTTCAGGAAGAGTGAATCCATCATTTCCTGAATTTCTTTGTGTTCAGGTTTTTCTTCCTCTTCAGTCTTTTGCTGCATTAGTAACTCAATGTTACTGCAACATCATTCATAAAGCTATTTTACTTTAGCAAGACTGATAACACAATATAAAATTCAGAGCCATTTCACTGGTGAACAGTCAGAAAAAGACCGAAGTACTTGCACAAAGCTGAAAGCAGCGTACAAGTGAACAGGTAAGATTATGTGGTGTGAACTTCATACCAAAAGGAAAGGCATTGCTTATGTTACCTGATGAAGTTTCATGTATTCTTGTTCATAGATCTCAGCAAGACTCAGTTTACTTTTTTCATGATCCAAAGTTATACGTTTCTTGTATTCAAAAGCCTCCTCTTTTGGTTTTTCCTTTGGTACCACATCATCCCATGCCTGAGAAAGTCATAAATTAATAACCAAATGCAAGTACAGTCAAATATCAGGTACTACAGCTTATTTAGAACATTTTTCATATTATTTATCTGACACGAACTAGTGGCTTCCCAGGAACATAGAATCACAGAATGGTAGGGGGTTGAAAGGGACCTCTGGAGATCATCTAGTCCAACAATGTATTTCTAGTCCAACAAGATAATAAGTTCACTTTATTTTGAAAAAAAAAAAAAAGTAATAAAAGACTTCTAACTCTAGCCTGAGTGCTTATTTTCAGTGGAGCGGGGCAAAAAAATGTATTACAAGTAACAAATGCGTAATTTTAAGTACTTAAATACCCTCCCCTATATGTACCTTTTTTTTTAATTCAACTAACAATAAGCCTCTACAAGCTGTAGGATACAAATCTTCATCAGCGGCTTTTAAGAAAAATTAAAAAAACAACTGAGTTTTGCTTAGTATTTAGAATGCTCAGAGTGCTACAGTTACAGTAATAGACAAAATTTGGAGGCTGGCATTACATTCTAAATAAACTCCTTGTAGTTTTATCCACAAACTCTCCATTTTTTCAAAGCACACCAAAACTTGCAGAAATTAAGATAACTCTACACCTAATGTTTTAAGAGCTTCAAACTCATACTTGGAATGTGCCCTGGGAATCAAGTCTATGAACAAAACAGAGAGGAAGAACAAGTAAGATAGTATTAACCTCATCCAATATTCTCTGTTTAATGATATCTTCAAGCTGAAAAGTAGTTTCCTCTGTGATCACAGGTGCTGAGGAGAAAGAGAAGAATTTTAAGATTAATGTTTCCCCACGAAAAAAATATTTTTTGTTCTGTGAAGGATAAACAACAGAAAGCAAGGCCTTCACAAAAATGAAGTAATTGAAGGCAAAGTAAATAATGTTTCCCTCTGTCTTGAAGAGATTCATCATACCATGGTAAGCTTGAAAAATGACTACATCTGCCACAGAATTAATGAACGTCCAAGTTCATCTAAAAATGAACAAAAAGACTAGTTTCCTGTAGTTTCCACCACGAAAATGCACAACCTCAAAAACACACCAAGAAGTATAATTTAGCGTTTTGTCCCCCTGCTCGAGTCACGGATGTTTCCCGTGAGGTCAAAGGGAAGAACTCCAACACGGTAAGCCACACGCTTTCAGGAAAGTCCTCTATCACTGCTTACCCATTCGGACTGCATGGTCAAAAAGCACAGTTTCCTCCAAAAGGCTGTTTTCGGGTCGTTTCTGTCCAGTCACTTCTCCTTTAAGCTGCCAAGGTTTCTCCTCTAACAACTCTTCTTCTAAACTTTTTATTTTTTTGCTCATCTGAAAAACACAATTTCCTAAGAAAACTCAAGGCAAGAAATCAATAATTATTTCAGGTACTTCTACTAACTGCTCCTCACAGAAAGACAAGAGAATACAGTTGCACATATATCTGATGTACATAAATCACCTTTTTTCTTAATTTGTAAAGAGCCTCTTCTTATTTGCTAGTCGCTGAACAAAGTACACGATCATTAAAAAACATATATTAAAAAAATTGGCCACTCTTTGGAATTATAAGCAAAATACAGAAACCAATTACCTTTTCCTGTCTTTTCTCAAAAGACGACTTTATTTCACTGGGATCGATGTCCTTCTCTAATTGCATATCAGTAACATCTTCGGTTTCACTGTCGTCTGGCAAACTAAAAGTAACTTTTTTAGAGGCTTCTTTACTTTTCATATTCTCCATCATCATTTTGTTCATATCTTCAATCCTGTAACATTAAAATTTAATATAAAATAAAGGTTGAAAAGACTCTATAATTTTTTACATGGAAGATATTCCAGCCATTAGATGTTACCTGTTAGAACTAACGCACCATCAAGAAATACAATAGGCTTCCACTGAAACCTAAAGGCAGGGGACACCAGGGAAACTTCTATATATTAAAAATAACTTTCAAAAACTGAAGCTACAGCTATTAAATTATTTATTCAAGTAACTATCAAGCTGTAAGACTCAAAAGATAAGTAAATAAGCTACTTTTTAAATAAGATGAAAATGCAAATCATGAACATACAAGAGGTAACAAGAGAATGGCAAACCATGACCAAAGCGAGCCTGGAATTCACCATTTATTTTCTACTCCATTTCAGTTTAAAATTACAAGGATGTTTTAACTGCAAATAGCACATATACTTACTCAGACATGCTTTCGTCATTCTGCTCTTCAACAGCACTGTCTGCTTCCTCTTCCTGATCATCTTCGATATCACTAGTTACTCCATCATCGTCATCAACCGAATCAAAGAAATCTTTGTATGTCAAGTCTCTAGAACTTTTAATTGGCTAAGAAGGGGAGAGGGAAAAAAAAAACCACCAAACAAAAAGAAAACAAAAAAACCCAAAACCACAAAAACAAAGAAACACAAAACAAAACAGAACTGTTAAGACTGACAGAAGTCTAAGGGCATCCTGTCTTCTAAAATCTTTAGCACCTGGGGAACAGCACTACTTGTGTAACAGTAATTCAGTTTAGTGAAGCATTAACCTGTGCTAGAGCATCTTAGTAAAACTAATCTCTTACAAGTATTTAAAATGTTCTACCACTTAAAATTAATTTCCAGTTTCAACATATACAGAAGTCAAAGAGCAGTACATTTTGCCAATTCCTTGTTGGAATGTGCAGATGTTCCCTTACACCCTGCGCATAGTTCTTACTTATTAGTGAGAAACCCTGGTAACAATAAATAATAAAATATTCATTACTGAAACAAGTACTCAGCAACTTAAGTAAAACTGTAGTTAGAAAACCATGTTCCTGGAAAAAAGAAGGTGCCAAAAGCCCTTTACTCTGCATCAGTCACCTCAGCGATCTCTAATTGCCATAATTTGATCCTTTTCATTTGCTGGGTCACCTGTTCGGCATCTGTGCAAGGTCACTTATCTAATGTGAGACACTATCTCTTCCTTTATTAATGCAAAATCCCAAGATCTATCTAAAGAGCGACTGGAATAGCAGCACGGTACACTCTTCTACACTAGGATGCTTTGTTAGCAGATATTCATGTCAAATGTATTATTAAAGTTAAGCTTCAGAAGTCATCATTAGTCACCTAGTCAAATTTAACTTGATAGTTTCTACTCAAAGTTCTCCATTTACAGTCACCCTAATAGGTATCAGAATCTTGATTTGAAGGAAAAGACTTCAGAAACTTAACTGACTGATATTCTTACTTTGACTTTAGCTTCTTCAGACTCTTCTTCCTCATCATCTGAGATGATGTCTTCAAAATAATTAATATCTTCTTCCTCCTCCTCCCTGTTTTCGTTCTCTGCATGTTCTAAAAATGCTTCCATCTCAGCCAGCTTGAAAAACTTGTCATCCACTATAGATTTCCTTCCCACTTTTTTCAACATGGTTTCCTTGGCTGTTTTAGTTTGTTGCTCCAGAGCTTCAATATCAAAGTCAGTAACAGAATCCTCATCGCTGTATTCCTGCATTATGCTTTCTCTGAGTTTACCTTGCTTTTCTTTAGCTTTAGTTTTATCTTTTATATGACTATTCTTCTGCTCAATTTCTGCGTCCATTATGTTGTCTTCTGATTCCTGGTCGCTGCTGGTCCCTGCATCAGAGCCATCCTCTTCCTGGTCTGAAAGAAGGCAAAGCTCTTCATTCTTGGTATCCCTTGCAATGGATTTCTTGAAGAAATCAAGAACGGCGTTGTTCTGGAGCTCTAATTGTTGCCAAATCTGTTCTTCATCAAAATTTTCTATCACCAGCTCTTTTAGAGGACCCCCACGAACTATATTACTTCCTAGAGCTTTATTCAAATCATAGAGAGTCTTTGTTAACACTCTGAAGTCAGCAGCCAATCCATCCTGCACACTAAAAGTAGAAAAATAGAATTAAGAGCTTTAAAAAGAGTGACAGTCAATATCATTTTTTGATTTTCTATTTCACAGAATTTACTAGCTTCTGTTCACTTTACACCTTCCGTTAACGACTTTGTTACACTGCCATTTTTTGTATCTGCTTAGACATTTTGGTG
Organism: Baryphthengus martii; assembly: GCA_013396935.1. Lineage (NCBI taxonomy): Eukaryota > Metazoa > Chordata > Aves > Coraciiformes > Momotidae > Baryphthengus > Baryphthengus martii. The sequence continues at coordinate 145,335 of VWZK01004036.1, read as the reverse complement.
CTACAGAACGGCACCTTTCAACAATTACTGCTGTTGCTTAACTTTCTACACATCTCTTGGAGCACTGCTACTTAACATTCCTAGAAATAAGGACATTATCATTAATAAGCCTTTCAGCTTCATTACACTTTGTGTATGAAGTAGCAGCTAGACAGAATATTCCACTCTTGTACAGTTACATCTTATTATATCTTGATCATATTTAAGCACTCCAGACGGTCTGGGGAAGTAAATAACACAGCACTGAACTCAAACATCCAAGACACGGTCCCTTGCTTTTAAAAAGGTAATTGCCTTCCTCCAGTGCCTTACTCCTCAGCTTTTATATTTATTCGGGTATTTTCCACCAGTTTTTTCTCTAGAGCTACCATAACACAGCCGGTAAGAACAGAATCCTTCGTTTTCTAATTCCCCAAGGCTGAAGAAAGGAATAAGAAACTGCAGCAGCCGTGGCAGAAGCCCCAGCCAGGTCTCAGAGCTCTGCGGTAGCGGCGGGTAGCTGAGGGGCGCGGCTGCCATGAGGCCTCCCTCCCAGAGCCCCGAGTGGCAGAGCGCGACGTGCTCTGCCCCGGGTATCGGCGCGGCCGGCGGGNCGGCCGCCATCTCCCCGTCTGCCGCGGCGCGTGGAGAACTTGGCCCCGCCTTTCCGAGGCACGCGATTGAGCGGTCCGGAGCCCTCCCGCGGCCGGCGCCGAAGTTCCGCACACAGGGGTTCCGCACACAGGGGTTCCGCACACAGGGGTTCCGCACACAGGGGTTCCGCACACAGGGGTTCCGCCCCACCGGCTCCTCGGCCCGCAGCGGCCGGAGCCGCCCGGCCTGGCTCCCGAGCCCGAAGCTTTTCTGCCTCCCAGCCCGTGCTTTTGTCGCAGATCCGCCTCGTCTCACACCCCCTTCTTTCGTTGGGCCTGCTCGCCTTCGCACTGAACCGCAAGCAGGGTAGTGCGCTCGGCTACTGATGGCAGCTGCTCGCTCCCCTTGGAAGAGCGTGGTACTGCTCTAGATTGGAATGTTCATCAGCACTGGAAAACCTGCTCTAAATATAGTAAAGCTGGAGTCATTTTACTTTGCGGTTTTGTCTCTCTGACCTAGATACAAGGGCTATTTTGGAACCACACATTTCCAGTTGATTCTGTGAGCAGAATGTCCGAGTCAAGTGGCGTTTCCAAGCTCCTAGGTGCACATTCACGTACCTTTGCGATTAGCGAGCACTGCCAGGGTTCTTCAACTGCTTTGTTACTTTACATCGCATCGTTTCCTTAAAGATCTGTTTATAAAGTCAAATTAAGCGCTACACCCACAGACCCTGGCGAAGACGCTGCAGCTGCAGTATGGGGAGATGATCGTTCCTCCTCCGTGCTGCACAACGCCGTAGCAGGGGCTGCGCTCATCCCACCCGCAGCCGCTCCCAGCCATCCACAGCCCTTCAGCACCTGGATCCCAAACTGGGACCAGCCTTCTACCTTTGTGCCTGCTATTGCCTCTGCTGATTTCATACCTCCCTCTAAGAAAAAAAATAATGAATAAAAGTAGTCTGTTCAGTACACAGTAAACAAAGCCCTGCAACGCAACTTCTGTGTGTCCTCTCATTGGCAGTTTGGAGCCTCAAAAAAACATTGTGTGGAGCAGGGCTCAGCCGGCAGAGGCGTGAGTATGACCTGTACCTCTGCTTCTTGGAACATCATGAACGTATCTGACACTTCTCAACCTGGTTGAAAGCAGAAAATGTCATATATTCGGACTTCTTAAAACACACATTTTGACCACTAATTTTCATCTGCAGTTTTATTCAGACAGTATCAGACTTGAAATGGCACAAGCTGTCTGTAGACTGTATCACAGTAACCTGCAACGCCCTGTGCCCCTGCCACCACAGGAATGCAGCACCAGAAGAGAGCCTCCTAAGTGTCCCGAGTCTCTTTTGCACAGCGCTTTAGTTCAGAAAACCTGCTCTCTCCACAGAGGTCACTTGCAATAGCTGGCCTCTTTAGCACGTTCCNCGGGGCCGGTGAGGGGCGGCCGCGGGCCTCGGTGCCCTCTCCGGCCTGTAGCTCTGGCCCGTCTCTGTGCTGGGGCCGGGCGAGCCGCCCCGGCGGAATCGCGCCGCCCCTGCTCGCCCTGGGGGACGGGAGCGGGCCCAGGCTCTCGTTGAGAGCCCTACAGGCTACAACAAAACAGAATTGCTTTTGTAAATATAAACATTAGGTCTCTGATCCAGGTGGCAGATACATTCACAACCGACATTATCTGTCTCAGAATAAACTTACGCATTAGACTTAAACTTAACACTTAAGGTGCAAGGAGCAGCTTGTCTTTTTAAGGTACTACTTGGAGGTGAAGTGCAAAGTCATTTCCTGTTCATTACAATTCCCTGGTCTGTTCACTCACTCTCTTAATAGTAAGTAAGGGCAGGTTAAACTCACTGTACCTAAACCACACTATTTTACTTAGTAGCGATAGACTGCAGGAGAAAAGTGAGAGAGTCAATGCTGTTGGTGATGAACAGTGGGATACTGGGGATGAAAACCCCTTTGTATAATGGCGCTTTCATGGGAAAAAAAAATAGTAAGAGAGCTGCAGCAAATTGAGACTCAGTTTCTAGGAACTGTGGAGCCCATTGATTCACGAAAGCCACCTCCAGCGCAAAGCAGAGCAACACTGTGGATGACCTAAGCCTTGTTGGCTGGCAACGCTTCCAAGATGCTAACGCCGCCATGAAATCGCTGGGATTCAAGAATGGCCAGACTATGCCCTGTCTCCATTTAGTCCAGAGAACTAATACACATTCCCTGTATGCCCGGCTCCCAATGGCAACAGCATCCTCTCCATGCCTGGGAGGTTTTCTCAACCTGAGATGGTTGACAGTAGAGCAGTGGCCAGTAACAAGGTTCTTCTTTCTGCAACTCACAGTTGTATAAGCTCCCTATAGAGAACATGACTGAATTCCATTGCATTTGGCTTGCGTTTGATTACTTAGCTATGTAAGTCAATGAACACTGCCTCACATAAAGAGCAACAAGTCTATGAAGAAACACTTGAAGGATGAGGATCTCATTTTACGAGATACTTGCACTTGTTAATTCATGTTCATAATCTGTTGTACTACGGAATGTAAGCCTCAATTAGTACAACTGTACATGTTTAAACTCTGATGTGCATAATAATAGATCAGACACTCATTTATAGAATAAAACCCAAACAGATCAATTTTAAAATATTTAAATGAACCTGAAGAAGTTTACATACGTTCCACAGTATCCCTGAGACTAGGAAGTCAGCAATCTCAAAGGAGAGCAGAGTCAGCTGAATCTTCTTTAAATAACAAAATCCCTAGAAAAATACAGATTTGGTTGTCAGTGCTTGAAAGATGAGGTCTTAAAAAAACCCGCAAACACAGTAGTGGCAAATTCTGCATATATCAGGAGAAGCAACTGCATGTGTGAATTTGGTCAGTATATGTAAGTTTTTCAAGCAGGACAGATACTTGGATAGCTGCTGTAGTCAGTGTGCACTGGCTTCAAAAAAAGCAGAGAAAGTTGGGTTTTTTTAACACTGGAGAAAGTTCAGAATTACTTGAATGATTCTGTAAGTCAGTAGAGAAATGTTTTTGTGGTTGAGGAATTTAGCCACAACAGTTAATAGTTGTGTGATGGATGCATAAATATAAGTGTTTCTCTCCTGAAACATGGAAGTGATGGGGTTTCAATCTGAAGTTTGCTGAAAAGCTTTCTTTTTCACTGCAGGGTCATCCCGTCATTACTGGGATAGAAGATTAGAATTTTAAGTAATCTATATAGCTACTAATCTATACAGTGCAAGAAAAGCACAAATGTTTTTTGTTTAATCTCAGTCAATTCCTACTGGTAATGGAGAGATACATAAATTATATTGTCATATGAGTGGGCATTTAAGTATCTTTGACATTGCAAGAATCCTATAAATATGCTTATTTTTTTCAATATACTACCTTTCCAGGAAACACCACAAAAATCAAACCTTTCTTGGGCAGAACCCAACAGAAATAGCATTGTTTTTGCTATCAGTAATAGCTGAGTAACAGTCTGTGTCTCTATGTTCTGTCAATTTACTTGAAAATAGACAAAATACAAATTAAATTATGATAACCACGTAGTCATATGCCCTGTGTGAAGTATGGCAAGAATTGTAGATGGAAGATGTCAAAAAGAATGGGATGAATCTGAGCCTTACCCATCAGTAATGACTGCTTGAAAATATCGACATGTGCAGCATTTCTACTGGACTGTGGTCTGTTAATATTTGGAAGGAGGAATGAAACAATAAAAGGCTCTAGGAAACATAACAGATTGTATAGTAAGTGGTCCTTATTTTTAAAAGGATTTTTCTCTGATCTCCAAGTGGAAGAGTATCTCTTGCTTCAGCAAGAAGTGAATCAGGTCTTAAGAAACTACTGTGGGAAACAGCTACTTAGGCAGAATCTTAGGTGGACAGAAAAGACTACGGTGGATTTAAAGGAAAAAAATATTTTTTTAATACATTATTTACTGTGGTGATCTGGCCAAACTAGTCTAGTTAATTATCCATGCCTCTAATTATGCCAACTAGATACTGCTTGTTTCTTGTTCTGTACATTCTAAGCACTGCGTAGTATTGCTTCCTCAGGCAATTGCTTTGTTCACTCCTGATACCCACTTTTTGATGGCAAGTCTATCTACAAAATAGGTTCAGCATAGACAGTTGAAAAACAAGTATTTTTCTTCTGTGTAGAGGTTGCTAGGGGATTTTTTTAACATGTAAAAAGTTGAAAAGAACTTGGAAATATTGAATTGCTCTACTATGCCAGTATGGTAGCCTTAAGGTAACAAGTGAAACAGAATTGTGCAGAACTTATGTCTGTGATGGAGATGAGAGGTACTGTGTGAAAGGCTGGAAAGAAATACTCCAGGGCAGTTACATGCAGAACTGGACAAGTATCTGGAAATGCTTAATGTAGGATGTTGATTAATATTATCAAAAGATTCCGAATCCACTTACTTTCATGATATGCAGTCTTTGGAAGTGTGTACATTGACATTGTCATTTTAAGTCTCAAACACACACAAACACTTCTTCCATCACAGCACAATTCTCAGAAAGGCTTAGATTTAAGGACTTCATTAGTTATCTTTGCGAAGAAAAATTAACTGACAGCTGTAGAGTCTTGAATTCCTGTGAAAAGGTAGTTTTCATGCAGTGCAGATACCTGATTAATGACCAGTACTAAGCTCACAGCTACTACTAAACTTAGTGTCTGAAAAAAATGCAAGCCAGACTTATGCAAGCTTATATATATATAAATGCAAGCTTAGTGTATTGCAAAGCATCCAGAATCTCAGTGCATCTTTGGCACAACCTCCTAGCAAAGTCACATTTTTGTGAATTTAAAGCTACAGATGCCTCAAAGACTTCCAAAATGCTGAGATGCCTCTGGCTTGGCCTTGAGGCATTGGGAACTCTGACATTGCTTAAAGCAAACTGGCATAAAATTAAAATTTGACTTTTATGAGTATATCCTTTCATCCAATTCTAATTCTGGTGCTAGAAACAACTGATGTGATCATGGTTTGTCCCCTATTCCCAACTCTTCCAGATTCGAGTACTCTGACAGATTAATTTTTAATGTAATTAATTTGTAAGTATCCTCATTTTGTATCTTTTTGTGTGTGTGTGTGTGTGTGTGTGTGTGTGATTTTTTTTTTAAAGCAATCCTAGAACTATTTGTGAGCAACACAGCAATTTGGGAGAGAGTGCAGAGTTCAGTACTGCCTCATCACAGTAGGCAGTGAAGAGTTTTGTAGATGTCTAAGCAGTTTTTCATGACGCTGAGTTTCTCCATGACTTCTCCATCTTTTCTCTATGTGTTAGCCCTTACCTTTGTGTCATATGGTCATTCAGTATTTTTTTATAATTACCTTTTCATTGCTGATGAACCAAATCTTATTTTTCTTTTGTAAGTCACGCTGCAGTGGCACTAGTTACAATAAAAAAAGCTACTGTGAGTTTGAGCTTTTAAAGATAAGCTTCTAAATCGTTATTCATCAGCTGGACATGATACTGTTCACAGTACTTAGAACTGAAATATTTCTAAGCATCTTGAAACAGATCAGTGCAGCAAAGCATAAGACCTGTGTGGCATGTGAAAAGAATGGCAAATAACTTAATCATTGGAGAAAGAGAAAATTAGAAATCAAACTCAGGAGATTTTACTATTCCTTGAGCCTCAGATGCAACGTGACATTTTTTCTCCGTGCTGGAGTTAGTTCTGACAAGTGAAAGCTCAAGTCTTTCATCTTTTGAATCTTGCAGTATCAGTTCTGTTCAAGGTTTTGTTTGGATTTTCTCCTTTGTTTGTTATAATTTCTAGATGTACAGGCATATCTTCATTTCTTTCTGTACTTTGTAAGAAGCACTGAAAAATCAGAAGTCACTTTTAAGTACATTATATAGTTCACCATTAAATTTTGCCATGTATTCCTCTTTTTAACAGGCATGTGTAAGCATTTACACCACAGCTGTGTTTGTTTCATTGGTTCTTTTATACTTCTGAATAATTACATAGCCCCTGAAAAATAATTTTCTTTGAGCTATCACTACTACAGAATAATTAGTTCCTTGGTCTCAGTTTTGGTTGCTAGCTTTGCACACTGGTCTGCTTGTGGCATAGATTCATTAGAAGGGGAGAGAGCAGGTATTGATACTTTCTCGGAAGCATTGTATTGGTGCTATTCACTTTTTTCAGGGCTTCTTACCAGATTGCAGACTTCAGCTCCCACGATACGAACTCTACCATCATCAAATTCCTTTTCTCAAAACATTCCAAGCTGTTTGTGGAAACTGGGCCGACTTAATCATGTAGCAATCGCAGTACCCGATTTGGAGAAAGCTCAATCCTTGTATAAAGATGTGTTAGGAGCACAGGTGAGCAAGACTGTTGCTCTTCCCGAACATGGTGTCTACACTGTTTTTGTGGAGCTGGGAAACACCAAGCTGGAACTTCTACATCCTTTGGGAGAGAAAAGTCCCATTGCAAGCTTTCTGCAGAAAAACAAGACTGGAGGAATGCATCATATCTGCATTGAGGTATTTTAACACAATATGTCATAAGATGGAGATATTAAAATATGCATCTTTTTTTCAGGTTTGACCTGTGTCATGAATAAATTCCTAAGGCTATCATATTTCTGTAAATGTATATTATGTAAGAAGAAGTCTTAAATGTGCCTTTTTCTGTTTTGGAAATCACAGTTCAGTTTCATGAGCTATGTGATTATTTTTTCCTCTTTTACGCTGTAAAGATTAAATTGGAGAGGGGAAGGTTAAGTATCCAGTGTGGAAGGTGGACAAGCTGGGGGCTTGTTTTGAGTGACGAGTATCAACTTCCTGACATAGAAAGGACATACACTGGAAAAAAGATGGAGTTGGAAGTTTAAGCTAAGGCATAGTTCAGATTTTCAGAAGTTCTTCATGTTTGATACTTGGTTGATAATGGTATACAGAAGTCAAAGAGATTCTTAGTCATACTTACCAAATAGCAGTAAAGTCTCCAGAGTGTCTTCTATCCCATTTTCTTTGTCCATCAAAGAGAGATTGGTCTGGAAACAAACAAGACAGAAAGATGGTGGGTAAAGTAGTTATTTATTCATGTTTCAGTGTAGATGTTCAATCCCAAATTTCATGTAGCTGCCTAATTTATGTGGCTTTAATATTTTCCAGATCTGAGTCTTGCAAACTTTATTATTTCATGCAAAGTGTAATAATAAAAATTAATGGGATTACTTATATGAGTAAAAATTGTTTTCAGAATACACCTATAAAGACCAGTATTTGCAGTTGTATGCTTTCATGGAAAATCAAGAAATTTTGCATACATGCAGGCATTGCAATTTTTCTTGCATTAAGTTTGCCTATTTGCAGATGTTCAAGAATAAGACAATTATTTCTGTGTAAATGAACCCTAAATTGCATTGCTAGGCAGTTCTGCTATTAAAGACCTCAGCTGTACTTAGGAAGTGAGTAGTACAGAAGAAAGAAGACTGAAGAAGCCCTCCAGCCCTCTGTAAGACCAGAGGTACTTAACAGGTACAAGAGAAAGAAGCAGAAGGCACTTCTCAGTAAAAAGAGCTCAAAGCTCCTAAGGGTTTCAAGTATATGTAATCCCTTTTAAGATATTACCAGCTGAAACTGTTCCATGTAGATCTCCATTTTGAATGAGTGATGATCTTGCAGACAAAGCAAAGATGGCTGTCAGGGGAAGCCATACTGTTAATTATGAAAATTGAGAAGAATAGGACATGATAATTATATCATGTTGGACAATGTGTAAGTGTTGTGTTAAAAAAGAAAATTCGTAACTGTACACATTAGTTAAAGCATGCCAGGAGTCATAATCTGTCAGTTCATTTCCATTAATCAGTTGAGCTAGTGCTACTTGCAGCCAGATTTTCCTAAATGAAATCTTGTAACTCACTAGTAGATTCACTATTAAAAAGAAAAAAAAAATCAAGAAAAAGATTTTCTTCAGTCCCTTATATTGGTCTCCATGTAAAAACAAATGGAAGAATATAGACTAATTTACATGGAGAAAAAAGCAGTCTTATTTTTGACCTGCTGGTTAGGTGGGCCTGAAAACATATTTGGCCACTACCATAGTCAAGGAAAAAGATACTGACCTTCCTCCTCCAATTTTCCATTCTCCTCAGAATGGAAAATACCAGAATTTCAAAGATATGTCATCTTCTGAAGTAAAGCAAAAATAGTTTTCAGAAAAACTATAAAAGAATTTCAGTGTAAACTGGTCATGTTAATCTAAAAAAATATTTTGTTGAAGTATCTTTCTATGAACAATTTTATTGCAAACAGCTGAACTGTAAAAATTCTTTCCATACTGGAGAGGAAGCCTGACAAGTTTATCAGAATGCTTTTCATTTCTTCCTTCTGTCTTATTATTCAAAGGAAAATTTTAGTCAGATGTTTCGATAGAGAATTTGTTCCAGACAAAATAAACATTTTAAGAAGAAACTACATTATTCCTGACCAACTATAATTGGATTTAATACCTTCAATGAAAAGCATGCTTGGTAGAATAAGAGAGAAATCCCATCCTGACACTCTCCTTACATGGATGCACCCACGGGCTCTCCACTCACGCTCACTGCTTCCCTGGGGATGCAGTAATACATTCCAGCTGAGCCTGGACACCGTTCCTCCTCTGACCACTTCTGGAGGACAGGAGCAGCAGCTGCAGTTGCTTTGCTGCTTGGGGAAACAACCTGGAGGGGGCTATGGCACATACTGCGTGTGCTGTTTTGTTTTAGATAAATCTTGACAGTAATTATTTTATTTTTTTATTTTTTTTTAGCACACTGATAGTTGTGTGTAGGAAGAACTGCAGCAAATTCAGAATTTTCATGAACAAAACTGCTGCGAAGGAGTAGGAATTAACTGATGTCCGTTCCTCTGAATCAAAGCTGGGTATTTCCTTCTTCCCTACAATGGCATCATGCAAGTTTATTCACCAGGTTATGGCCAGACACCTCAGTCTTGACAAACAGCGATGCTATTATTTTAATTTTTGATTGACTCTTGGATTTGCTAAAGAGAGTTCTAATTTTATTATTTCTAAGAATGAATGTGTTTAAGGTTAGGGAAAATTTAAATGTCATCTAATGACATCAGACTTAAGATCTCATTATACAGTGTAGATATGTTTTTGTTAATTATGTATTTCTGCAGGAAACTGTACTGAAATATTATGTTAAAGGCTATTATTATAACTAAGTTCAATAGAAAAACCAGGTCATATTCAGAGTATGTTTCTCATAATTCCAGGGATTTTGTTAGGAAACATTATGAAGCTTAACCTACTCAGAAGGAGGATATATAAATCTAAAAGGGACTTTTCTTTGACCTTCTGCGCATTGCCCTCCCTTTTCATCAGCATCTAATGAGTCAGTGTTCTGTCATCAATTAGACAGGGAGGCATTCTTCTTTAGTTATTGATAGTTTGAAAGCAAGATGGTCTTCTTAGTAATAGTAATACAGAGTTTAGACCACTTATGGAGTCCTTATAAAGTAAAAACATAAAAAGAAAATCAATAGGCTTTGTGCGTGAGTGATTTTTGTTTAGTTTCTTCAATAGAACACAATCTATTTAAACAATATTTTATAAAGTCTTCAAATAACAAATGCCAACTTCTGTAGGATTTTTATTTTTAAGACTAGATGTTTTCAAACTGGTTTATGATTTATTTTTCAGAATTATTTAGAAATAACATTTTAGTAAGAAATTATGTTATTGCTCCTAAACGTAGAATCTGCATAATACAATGTAATATGTTAATTTGTGTGAACTGTGTTTTTCTTTTATAAGGTTGATGACATAAAAGCGGCTATGACAGAACTGAAGAAAAAAAAGATACGAATATTGAGTGACGAGCCAAAAATAGGTGCACATGGCAAACCTGTGATTTTTCTTCACCCTAAAGATTGCCATGGAGTCCTTGTGGAACTTGAGCAAGCTTGAGCTATAATATTGATAAATAAAACAATAGGTTAATTGTGAAATTACTGAGCTGGTGCTGGGAATATTGATGTGGTATTCAGTCTTTACAAGTTCACGGTAGTTCCTGCCGATTAAGTACAGCTTCTGAGTACTGAAATAGTGCTACAGGTTTAGGATTGATTGCTTTTTTGTTGTTGTTATTGCTGATCTGGTTTTCAGAATTAGTATGTTTATGAATTCTCTATGATTCTAAAGACAAATATGTGAGCCAAGTTACATACGTAACATAGTCATTTCTGTTCTGTTGCCTCATGTTTGCAGCATGATTTTACCTCTGTAACCACAGAAACTGTACGGTTTCTAGGTCAACCCACATTATTTTGTTCTACATTTCAGATCAGAGACACACTTCTCAGTGACAACAATACAGTTGAGCTATTCCCTTTAGAAATAAAGGGAAAACAAACATTGTACTTGTTTTCACCATTCACCATCCGTGTTTCACACCAATTGATTGGTTCATGCAATAAAAAAATTCCTCATGTTATTGTATGGGTGTCTGCTATCAGTAAATTAAGTTTTCCTTGACAGAACAATTACTGCCAAGGAAGTTACCATGGAAAAATCATTGTTTAGTTGTTTTATGAACAATGTGGATATACAGGCAATGTGAAAAATATACCTGAAAAATTATTTGCCTGAAATATATTTCAGACTCTAATATACTTGTAACATTTTAGTTTTTTCAGGTATTGAATATGTGTTTTTGAAGCTTTATCCATAGGAAGATATCTGGGAGAGGCCTGAAGAAATAGCAATTCATTTTTTCACTTACTTATGTTATATTTTTGATGGAGAGCAGTCACAGTTTGTTGACTTATTCACGGACAGGCTTCACTGTTAAGAAAGCATTGTTTCTCCTGATACTTTTTTATAGGTTTGTTTTGACATCAGCTGTAGAAATTGAAAACTCACTGTTTCTTTCTCTAGTTTTCGTAGTTCTTAAAAGTCATATTTTTTCCTAGCTAAACCACAATCTGAATTTTATATTTTCCTACATCTCTGCCTATACAGTGAATAGTTTCAGCTTGATATGAAGTAAGTTCATTCTGGTCTAGGAGAGTTTTTACTTAATGGAAATGGAATTATGTGTGTTCTGTATCGTATTTACTACAACAAATTACAACTGTACTGTTGACCTGAGATTTAAACAGGGCTTTAAAGACATTGTTTTCTGATAATGTCAAGCTTTTCAGAAGATGAAGTGTTAATATTTTTCCAGTAAATTTTCTCACGTTTGCATCATTTTTCAAGTGCAAGTTCTCTGTTCCAGTCTCTCCATGTGCTTTTTTGCCTGTCTGAGCTCAAGCGTATTCCCGTTTTATGCTGCCTAAGGCACACAAGACACATTTTTTTCTGGACTCCATCAGCATTACTCAAGCAGCTGAAGGGCTCATAATTAAATTATGCAAAATATCTTTTTTTACTTCCTTTATGCCACCCTCAAGTTTCTCTCCTAGGTGGAAGAAGGATAGGCTGCAGAATGAATCCCATTCTGTATGATGAGACAAAAAGCTGAGAAAAGCTGAGAAAAGAACTAACTGCTCACCTTTCAAATGCTAACCTTACAGTTTTTCAGATATGTAAAAACTCTGGTCCTGTCATGCTTATAATACAATTAATTTACCTGAATTAAAAACCAAACTACTGTGTATTTCATTCTGAATTCAGTTGCTTTTATGAATACCCCATTTACCCAATTTTTCACAAGGTTTGGAAGAATATGCCCTATGGTGATTCCACAGCTACAGTGCTTTAATACGGTTAACACAGCCTGAAAATTTAGAAGACTGTGAATGAATTACAAGAGGAACTGAAGATGGCACTTGCTTCTGCAGACCACTTCCTGGGTGGATAATACTTCTGTGTTTACTGCTGAGACTAGACTTTACTTTCTTAGTGCACATGCAGAAGCATTGTTGTCTACTGTTAAGGACAGTCCTTGGATTTGGACTTTATTGCTAAGTTAGGTGAATGGAAACTGGTGCGACCAAGGAAGTCTCATAGAAAGACAAGGAAACATTGAGATGTTTACAGTATCTAGTTGAGGTACTTACAGTAGGTGGTCTGAATGGTTTCCTTGGCACTTCATTTGATTTTTCTCCTTACAAGAATTCTTCCTGTAGTGATCTCACTTGTGTTTGTTGGACTCAGGAACCCTTAGTTAAGAGAAAAGGCTAGAGTTAATTGCGTCAATAAATACTCAATTATTTTACCAAAGCAGTTGTCATGTTGGCCAAGTTATTAGACTGTGAAACAGAAGAAATCCCTAAAATGGTAGCCCTGGTGCTTCTCATAAGGGTGCTGGGTGGCACTAGACAGAGAAGGGCGACCAACGATTTAAACTTGGAACGTCAATTCATATAAGATTAATATGGAAATAGACATTAGCAATCATGTATAAATTAATTGGCCCAGTGCTGACATGTTAAAATGGAAAAACCTCACCTTTTAGGAATGCAAAATCTTTCACCTCTGATAACCATTTTCAAAGCAGTTTGAACATTTTATGAAATGTAAATTTATCTTACTGTGAAGGATGGAGGTTTGCCTCCTGAAACGGTATAATCCTTAAATACCTGTCAGATGATGTTGTCTAGCTAGTTTCATGTTCATTTGCATTGTCTTGCATATTGTTAAATAGCATCATTAACTTCAAAGTTTATAGCTTAGATTCACAAAGGAGGAAGAGTACTCTCAGACATTTTAAAGTAATGATACATTTTGAAGCACTTAATGGCTTTTCTAGGTGTAATCTAGAGTGATCTGTTAATCTTTATGCTTTGTTAACATAAAAATAGCAAATGGGTACTAAAGTCTTCTATAAAATAGATCTTTAATGAATATTTTTACTTATTTTTGACTTTGCAGTTTTTCAGTAACAAGGACAGGTTTAAACCATGATTTTTTAAAAAAACAGTTCTGAAATAACTACTGGGCACTCTGAAGGCGCATGTGACAATGCACAATTTGCATTAAACAGGGTCAACTGCTGCATCTGTGGCTGGCTTGTATGGAAACAATTATTTCCAGAAATTTAAGAGTAGCAAAGAGGTGCATTATTGGACTGATATTTTGCATCTTATTTTTACCTTCCATTTGTTATGTAATTTTCTATAATAACCATCTGTCTGAGTTACTGTCTGTAAAATGAAGTGGAGGAGGAATGTTTGTTAGGAACTTAAATTTAAGAAATTAAAAAATAAGTCCTGCTCACTTTGGGACCCCTGCAGTCTTTCAGAGGTCAGTTGCAGTACAATACTTGCAGCTGCAGTAACTTGAACAAGAAAACACGTACCAGTTCTATGAAGCTGGGAGTACTGTTTATGCTATATTAATTGAGAAAGTGAAAACTTCCTTATGTACATGAGGCTATTTCATCAAGTTAACAATTTTGAAAATTAATATGAATTAAAACATGATTTGCCAAATGTTTAAAAAAAAAAAATCTACAGATTATATGTAACTTCCTGTAGCTCTGTATAAAACATCTATGCATTACAGTTTGTGTAATGTTTGAGTTCTTACTGTCCTCAAAGGAGAAGCACAATCAGGCAAGTAACTGGGATACAGAAAGAGACAGATGAGAAAAGTCACCATAGAAAACCATGATGGGAAATAGCCTCTTAGTAGCAAATGGCTACTCTATAGTCAGTGAATCTTAACAACTAAACACAAAACAAAAATATATAAAAAAACCACCTCAGAATGGCGTTTCCATGAAGGGCCTTTGCATGTACATGGAATTTGACTCAGTGCTAAGCAACCAGTATAGCTACCCCAGGGCAAACAAAAGCACACCGAGTTGAACATAAAACTGTCAGAGTGAACAGTGATAGCTAGCTGATTGGAATGCAATATAATTACATTAGGACAGCTTTTCACTTTTCCTATCATGAGAAAGATCACTTTTTACACTCAAGAATAGCTACAAATCTCATATTTGTATACTGATGAGCTAGTCCTGTCATAATTGGCCTAAGAGCACTTGGTCTCACTTATGTTCCTTTATATACAAAGTAATCACCATCACCTAGTTGCAGGGACCTAGTAGTTCTGGATGACAGACCTGAGGAACCAATGATGTTTATCATTCTCCATAAGAAGCATTCTTGGAGAAACCCACTTCAGTGAACTTTTAAATATTACACGTTGCATCTTCAATTTTTCACCTTTATGGGGGGATCTATGTATTATCTGCACAAGGGGATAAAAATCATCTCATAAATCTGGCCGTTTGATGGAATGTGACTGAGTCCAGTGCTGTCCCCTGCTATAATGTTCAAACTTTCGGTGTTTAGTTTGATTTTCGTTGCAATGGAGCACCTCAAGCAACAGGGAAACGTGAGGTTATTAACTAGTAGGATTACATAGCTAACATTCAGGAATGTGCTTCACAGAAAAATGGTATGGCAGACTCGCAGAAAACAACATATACTATGGTCCACCACTGAAGCAGAGTCCCAAGGTGTACAGACCACCAGTGCAGGATGGCTTCACCATGTGTCACAGCAGGACTGGAGGCCTCCAGCAAACACATCTGCCTACCGCCACTGCTCGAGGGACTCCTGAACCGTAGCTGGGCTGAAGAGTTGCTCCTTCTTGCAGGCTGGGGGTGCAGCTGTGACTTGCCCACAGCCAGCACCCCTCGATGTCCAGGTCCGGGCAAGCTCCTGCGTGGACGTCTGTGAAGCTGACGCAGAGCTGGGCCTCCTGCCTTTGGTATCTGTGGAAGCGCATATTTGACAGGTTAGTCCATATCACCAAGCCTCCTACTTTTTGTGCCATTTTTTGACAAACTCGGAGGCGTACAAACACGGCATCACCTCACCCAAGCCTCTGTGCGGCCGCCGAGGGAGCGCTGCCATTACCTCTTCCAACCTCACTGGCAGCGGGCCGAGCAGGACCCTGTGAGCGGAGAGCGACGCCCGCGCTTCGAGGCACCAAGGCTGCCAGGCA
>VWZK01004036.1:44647-129455 GCA_013396935.1 Baryphthengus martii | reverse complement strand
CGAGCTCCGGCCGAGCCCGCCCTGCCCTCCGCCTCTGGCTCCGGCAATGCGGGACCGTAATGCCCGCGGTGCGAGGGAGGGCGGGAGGCTTAAGGGTCTGTTTGTCTTAGTGAAGTCGAAAGAGCTGCGAGAGGAGCCCTCACGTAATGCAGCACTGCCCAGAGTTTGTGTTTGTTTCTGATTTCGTGCCTCCAGTGTACCAAATACATCGGAGCTTTTGATCCGCTCTTTTCCCGTTCCCTTCATCGTGAGGAAAAAGCCGCTCAGTTAGGAATACTTAATTTTGTTGGGATAAACAGCATGAAACATTATAGCATGGTATGTTTTCTCCATTTTGAACAGGTTTTTGAATATGTAGAGGGGTTTTGTATTGCCGTAACAAAAGGGATGGGGGTGGGGGAGAAGACGGGAATGCTGCGTTTGGGAGCTGCATCTTGGAAAGGCAGACTGGCTTATTTTGCCTCAACTAACAGTCTGCGCTTTCGGATTTACGGACTTTGCATCCTCAATGTCGTTTTGATGGCTGTTGCTTCCTACTGAGGGCATACGAAAAAAAAAAAAAGAAATTTACATACAGACGAGATCATACAGCACTCATAGTACAGAGAGAACGTGTATTGCAGTGATGTTCAAGAAGTCTTGAATTACTGTGACCAGTTTGGGTAAAAAATGAAAGTAGTGTTTCAGTTGTGTTACCTAGTCAGGGCCACCCTCTAATCTCCCAGGAGGAGCTGGGAAATTCATTTGCAGAAAAGATATTTAATGTATTATGCCTTTACCCAAAAATCCCTCATTACCAGCAGTACTGAAAAACAGAAACAACTGCTCTTATAGTTTTCTGTTGTTGTGTGTAAGCAGTAGTATTTCCATGTAAGATAATTTTAAAAGGGAGCAATTCTAGTGTAATTCTTTATTGCCACTTCAGTAAAAATATAGTATGTGCTGGTTATCTCTATGTTGAAAAGCGTAAGATTGAAGTTTATGTTAAAGCGTAAGATTGCAATTTATCACTATAGTCCAGATTCTCCTCTGAATGGGACAGTCAGGGGTGAAAGAACTTTTCTTTCTGTATGTTGTTCTGTGAGCACTAAACTACTGAAGGTGAAGCCACTATCCTTAATCCACTTTGGGCTTGTAGGTTTTCAATCTGCAGACTTGTTCTTGTAAACCTTGATTGTCAGGCTTCCTGAACCTAAATTCTCTGATAGTTTAGTTCTTATGTACACTTGGAAATATCTAAAGCTATTTTAAAAAATGGTAGTGTTGCCTCTAATCAGCAGCTGCATTATTGCTTTCCCTTGATCCTCTCATTGTAAACGAAAAGTGGTCTTGAAAAGACCATAACTGCTCAGCTCTTTTGGTCGAAGTCTTATGATTCTAAGGAAGAATCTCGAAAAGCATATTTTTGTGTGGTTAGTTGGTTAATGCCAGTTCAGATTGGAGACTGGACAGGAATTTAAAGAAAAAATAAGTCTTTAAAAAGTGACCTTTGCTTAAGGCTGTGAACATGAGAAACCAACAAGTGTAATTTTACCATCTTTCCAGCTGCTCCGATAAGAACATTTGCTGAGAAATAATTTGTGAAAATACCGTGGTTTAAGCCTCTTCCAGTTTATATTCCTGTGATAGCAAGAAGTGAAGTGATCTGTTTCAGGCTACCAGCTCACAGTGAGAAATATGGAAGATCCTGGTTTTGTCCAGAATACAGTCTTGGTTGTAGCTTTTGAACACATCAGGTTTTAGGTGCTTTTGCAGACTTTTAATACCCATTTCCCTTGTAACGTGTTTAAATAAACAAGGCAATGCTTTCATGCTATATGCCGTTGTAACCATAGAGGCTGGGGAGCATGTCTGCCAAGAAGGCACAGAGGTCCTGGTGATCAGCAAGCTGCACAGGAACCAGCCATGTACCCTGGCAACAAAGACAGTAAGGAGCACCCTGGTCTGTATGAACAAGAATGCAGCCCATAGTTTAAAGGAAGTAATTATCCTCCTCTACTGATCATTCAGTAGACCGCGTCTATAATACCATGTCCACTTTTGGTCCCCCCTGTACAAGGAAGACATTAATGAGCTGGAGTTCCACAGAGGCTACCAAAGTGGCTGGGGCTGAAGGCCAGGCTGTGTGAGGAGAGGGTAAGGTAGTGGGGCTTGCTCAACCTATAGAAGGGGAGGCTTTGGGGGTATCTAACAGCAGCCTTCCAGTACTTACAAGGAGGTCTTCAGGGAAATGGAACAAGATTCTTCACAGTGCTATGTGGCAAAGAAAAAGAGACAGTAGGCATATGTTGAAACAAGAGGTTCATATGGGGTATAAGCAAAATATTTTGCCCCACAAGGACAATCACATATGGGAACAGGTATCCCAAAGGGGTTGTGTGGTCTCCATCCTTGGATATTTTAAAGACCAGACTGGATAATGCCCTGAGCAACCTGATCGGGCCTCACTGATGACCCTGGTTTGAACAGGATATTGGACAAGAGATTTCTGACATTCTTTCCAACCTGAATTGTCCTATGATCCTATGTTTGTGCCTATCGATATGTGATACAAGAATCAGATGTGTTTCCAGAAGTCAGAACTTTTTAGAAAGAAGTTGAGCTTTCATTCTAGGACTAATCCCTACATCTCCACAAAGATGGAGTATAATATCAGTATGATACATTGGCCTCTCTTACCTGTGCAATCACATTGCTATTAGTACAAACTAATACCTTGCTGTAAGGCTCCCAAGGAAGAGATATTTACTTGAAATATTTTTATGTTAATGTAGATATAAACAAAAGGAAGAATATACCTTTTGCAGGCAAGAACCTTTTGGCACTCCTGTGATGCTGTTAAAGCCTTGCAACACTAGTGCAAGAGACATAATGTAGGTTCTTAAAGACTGAAAAAAAAGCCCAAACCACTGATGCAGTCACATGCATTTCACAAGTTAAGAGGAAGAGCTGAAAGCAGAATCAGAATTGAATAGTTTTTAGATGCTCCACAAAACATGCAGTTGCTGAGTCAGATGTTCATTAGAAGTACTTTGGACACTTGCAAATGCTTTTAGTCTACTGGAGACTTTTTTTCCCCCCTGAGGACTCATTTTCCCTTGAGAGCTGTGTGAAAAGCATCTCAAGAAAGCACCCTGTGTTTCTTGAAGTGTTCAGTGCTTTAGGCTTGTGCTGCCTGCAGGAGCTGAGCATGCAGCACTTAGGCTGTCTCATGGCGTCCATGAGAAGAGGACTTTCATTCCAATTATCAGTTTTATCTGAAGTTTCAGCTTGGCTAATTATACTGTTTCCCAGAAATGTATAATTACAACTAGTAAAACCACATACAGAATGACCTGTTTGTTTCTGATGCTTGTAAACGTGTTGTCATTTGAGTATATGACATTCCTTTCCTTTTTTTGTTACAGTACTTAGTGTCCTCATTCACCTGCTGCAGCAGAGGAGGGTAACTTGCACTTCAAGAGGAGTAAGTTAGCGCAGAGCAGAGACTGGTACAGAAACATCTGTGTTTAATAGGTATTTCCATCTAAGTACAAGAGGGAAGACTAGAAGCCCTGTGGGTAAGGATGACAACAAGCGTCATTATTCTTGGGTTGTAAGATTGCACGAAATACTACTGTAGATGCATACTCTGAAGTATACTCGTGCATGAAGGGATCATTTTCTTTTGAAATAGAAGTAAATGAAGAGGGAAGGAAAGTTTGCAAACAGTATACAAAAAGTCTTGGAATGAAGTATGTCAGTTAAAGCCAGTGTGAGGTTTGAAGTCTAGAAAAGGATTTTCAAATAGCAGTACTTCTGCAATGCAGATGTCCACTGATACCCACCTGGACTACCAGTGGGAGCTGCGCGGAGGAGCATTTTGGGATAGTTGTCTGTTTTGAGTCATTAAGATGAAGTTTCCTTTAGAAAACAGCCCTTCTAGTTACAGACTTTGTAATGAAGATTCAGCCACATAGGAGTAAGTTGTTATTGGCTTATTACTTAAAAGGAAGGCTGAATATTTCCATTCTGTTAATTGAATGAAGTAGTTTTTGAACTGTTTTGTACATTGATTTTAGGAATATTTGGGTGCATGTCATCAGTGAGCATTATTTCCAAACATCTGCCTTTCCTTGTACTTTCTGAGAGATCCCCCTCACAGATGCATTTGTCAGCTAGAACCTTTGCAGAAGTTCCTCTGCCCAAGTCAATTGTACTGTAACAATGGTCGTTTTCAAAGAGTGAAATCTGGTTTTATTCCTAAAACATTTCTGCACTGGAGAGGCCTAGCCTTGCAAGTTTTTCTTTTATATGTCTTCTATCTTTGTGTGTTAAGGGTTCACAGGATCTAGTTCTTGAAGAATTTAGTGAAATTCTTTCACCTGAGCACACTGGTTACATTTAGCTAAGATTTTTTGATTGTGGTCGTAGTGGGTAAGTTACTTCTTACTGTCACAAGTATGGCCACATCTTCTTAAACAATTACAGACCAACCAAACAGCTCAGAACCAACGTAATGGTTTTGTAACACCAACCATGAGTGGCGATACAGTTCTGGTTGGTGTGCAGATCTAGATGCTTGACCGCGGTTGTACAAAATGCCAAGTTATGTTGTCTAACGTGTAAACATAAAGCTTTTTGAGTTCATTTCCATCTTCTCCAGCAAGGTATTTTTTCTTGCAGTGACTGTAGAATAAATCATCTCTTGCTTTCCAATTGTTTCACTTTGGATTAGTTGTGAGTGACAGCCAAGTGATTATCTTAGCATGACACTGCAGGGTTCTCCAGGGTGTTTAGTGAGATAGTGATTCCAGTAAAAATGGAACAGAAAATTCATATTTTAGCAGATAAATAGAGATGGAAAATTCATATTCTTATGTATAGACTTTCATCATCCCATCTTACTGTTAAGAGCCTGAGTTCACAGAAAGATCTTCATTTAGTTGAGGTTTTAGGAATGACTTCAGAATGATATGCTGGGATCGCTGTATAGTCTGCTCCTTTGGGTAAGCTGCTGAAGAAGGAAGCATAGGAATAAATGTAGAAGAGCTTCCATATCTCGGGGTTGTAATAGCTGATATAAACCTTAGTTGCGCTACAAAGTAGCAACAGACGGCAGTGGCAATGTCACCTAAATTCTCCATACACACACTGTGCCTGTCTGTGGGAGAATCACATGGGCAGATCTCTTAGAGGTCTCTGAAAGGAAGTTGTTAGGCATCCAGCCATCCCAAAGACCACTGGTCTCATGCAAAGTGACCCTGTATTACCCAGACATTGTCAATCACAAGGTTGAATCATTACAGCATTTCATACTAAGGAAGAAACAGAAGTACATCAAAAGCCAGGTGGAACCATCTCTTATTGTCACAAAGCGTTTGTGACAGGGCAGGCGCTTTTGAAGTAGTTATGGTAATAAAACTTGGAGAAAGTTCATATTCTGCATAAGGGAGAGAGACCTGTACACCTCTACATTTTGTCTTACTGTGGGAGTTCTGAACTGATCAGAGAAATAAAATTAGCATATCAGAAAGCAAGAGACCATTGCTTGGAGCATGGAACATTCCTTGGAACATGAAGGAAGGAAAGAAGGAGGAAAGGAACCAGACAACATATATATTGTTGGTGATGATAGTGGTACGTCTGTATATGAAAATTCCCTGAGGAGAAAGAGGAAGTGAAAGGAATTTTTGAAGTGTAGACTCCAAAAGAGTGAATGTTTAAGTAGAAGGGGGGAGCCTGAATGAAACATTTTCAATTCCAAAAGCAAGGTTATACCTTCTTCAAATTGTACGAAACAAAACTATGAAGTCATCAGTGTGTCGTGTGCATTAAACCAGGATAAAAAACTACCAAGGAAAAAAAAAAAAATCAGGCTCTATGTCTGTCTGTTTTTGGTGCTCAGTAATTCCAAAAACATTTAGACAAGTATTTGTAAACAGCACTTTTCCCCCCTGTTTACAAGCTGTAACACTGAGTCAGAACCCAAGTTCCACAAGGACAGCACTTGCCTAAACACTATTATAAGACCCTCCCAGAAGAAGCAGTCGTATTTGGCTTCAGGTTCAGTGAAACAGCTGATCTTTATGTGAGAGAAAGAATTATAAATAAAATAAGTTTGCCACACAGCCCTCCATTTCTTCCTGCACTAGATAGAAACAAAGGTATTTGGGTGAACTTTCTGTCAGCCACTGTGCCCTTCAAAATCAGAAGATCATCTGCTGTGCTTTACTGGTAAGCCTGTCTTTCTAGGGAATCGCAGAAGTGCTAGTTAACATCACCTTTTTCTACCCAAGCAAAATGGGAATGTATTGCTGAGCAGCTGGTTACTGGAGCAACTGAAGAGAATTAGAGTTGCACAGGCCAGATTCTGTTGTGGAATGATGTAGGATTTTAATTATGTTTTTTTCTCCCTACAACCAAGAGTGTAATGACATGAAACAATTGACATTTTTGAGTCACTGATACCAGCTACCACAAAAGTATAATTTCAGTGCAAGGGCAAGTGCACCCTTTTTGTCTAGTCAAATCTTAAAATAGGCCTCAAAACTCTAAAAGCCGAGAGATGCCTTTTCAACACATCAGGGAGAGTTCATGGAGATGGGCTTGCAAGATTGCTTCAGAACTGCTATACTTTTCAAATCCACACTGGACCTCTCTCCTCGGAATGAAATCTTGTATTAAACACTGTTACTAAGTATATCCTTTTTTTTTTTTTTTTAAATGTTCTCTTCTAATCTGTAGCTTTTCTGTCCATTAAGGATGGCCATCCTGACTGCTACCAGATTTCACAGGGATGCTGTGCTGTCTTGAGTTTCAAAGACCACTACAACTGCTAATGCAGGAATAGTCATAAAGGCACTTACACAAAGAATATAAAAATTTCTACTATTATAAACTGATCCAGTATGGGAAAGAAGCAAAGACTTGCCTTGATTCCAGATTCTTATTATGCAGCATAGCATGTTGTTGCTATGCTACCAGAATTGCTTGCCTTGATATTTAAATTTACCCTTAACAGATTTGCATTTAAAAAGAATGAACTGTTAACAGCACATTAAAATATAAAATAACCTGATAAGACATAAGCTTTGTCACCAATTAGTTCATGTATTTTTGATTTCTACAGATTTTTATTTTCTTTCCTAAATAAACCCCACCATGATAACAAATCATAGAATGGTTTGGATTAGAAGGGACCTTAAAGATCATCTAGTTCCAAACCCTGCTGTGGGCAGGGACACCTCCCACTCAGTCAAGTTGATCAAAGCCCCATCTACCCTGGCCTTGAACATTTCTAGGGATGGGGCATCCATAACTTCTCTGGGAAACCTGTTCCAGTGCCTCACCACCGTCATGGTGAAGAATTTCTTCCTTATATCTAGTCTAAGTCTACCCTCTTTCAGTTTGAAACCATTACTCCTCATCTTATAATTACACTACCTGATAGAGAGTCCTTCTCCATCTTTCCTGTAGGCCCCTTTTAGGTACTGGGAGGCTGCTGTAAGGTATCCCTGGAGCCTGCTCTTCTCCAGGCTGAACAACCCCAACTCTCAGCCTGTCTTCATAGCAGAGGTGCTCTAGCCCTATGGTCATCTTCGTGGCCCTCCTCTGGACTCATTCCCACAGTTTCATGTCCTCATGTTGGGATCCCCAGAGCTGAACAGAGTACTCCTTCAGGGGAGATCTCACAAGTACAGAGTAGAGGGGGTGAATCACTTTCCTCAACCTAGAGATGGACAAAACAGTGAAATATGGCAAGGTTCTTTTTGGTAGTGCAATAAAATTTTATATCAAGGGAGAAATATAAATTATAGTTTCAATACTTAATGAAAATGCATTTTGCCTACCTCAGTAAGTGCCTCTTGCCATCCTCATAGTCTGTGATATAGCACTACAAAGGGAAATCAGAGTATCACAATATTTTAGTTTGGATTACTGGGTTGTGGAGGAGAAAGGAATGTTGTTTTTATGTATATATACACTGTCTTTTAGGCACAAAACCTTGTGTTACTGGAAGACAACTCTTCATTAGAGATAAGGCAGCTTTAAAACGAAACTTATCCTTGTGATATTCTTAGCCAGTCAATCAGTGTGGCTTTAATTATGTAGAAGTATTTGACATAATATGGCCCAGGAGATAAGAGCTGTTGCATACTGGATTATAGAAAGGGAAGAAATTCTGTTGGTGACTAGATATTCCATGTTCAGTGCTGCATAAGAGGCATAAAATGAGCAGCAGAGGGGAACACTTCCTAGTAGATACTGATTTGCATTGCATTTCTGATTCCAGTATTATGAAGGTTGTTGGTGGCAGAATTATTCATTCCTAATAAATAACTACCTACTCTCTTGATTGAAACCTTACCATTAAAATATCTGTTGTATCAGGAGTGTGTCTTTCGGTTCTTTTGTGTTTGTAGGTTTTTTGGTTGTTCTGGTTTTGTGTTTGGTTGGTTGTTGTTTTTTTTAATAATAAAGAGGTTTTGTGTTTTCAATGATAGGTGGAAATCTACCTCTGTTCTTCCCTAAGTAAAAGGCACAGAAGACATGTTTTGATACTTGCTGTTTTCAGTACTTGGAAAGAGGCCATCTTAGGGTTTTTAGCACATATATTCCACACCTATCGGCAGTGATAATAAATTATCTATACAGCCTGTGTTTCATCTCATATTTGTCCATTTATTGTTCACCTGATTCGTATTGTAACTGAACCCACAAATTAGCAGATGATCTAATTAGAAATAATGATTTTGGGGGAAAACAGTTCTTTTAAGATTATATTACTCTAGGGATGAATAACCTCATCGCAGTTTCATTGCAGCATAAGATGTATACATTGGTACTGTAATTATTTTGTACTATCATGCTATGTAAGATTTAGCTTTTGAACTACTTATTAGAAAGTCTCAAAGCAAGGGAAGTCACTGCAATAACTTGCCCAGATTTGCCCATTTAACTTGCTGGGTGGCTGAACCAGGAATAATACCAAGATCTCCAGAACAGTTGCCTTAAGCTTTTATCCACAGTAGCATTTAGGAGAATAACAAACTGGTTATCTGCCTTCTGTCACACAAACATATTTCTTACATTGATTTGCTTCATGTCAAGGTACTTTGGACAAAACATGGTAAAGGACCTGAGTAATCTATGTTTCCTTCCTAAAGACTGGAATGAGGGAAAATTGAGTATTGGGAGTGGAATGGGTATTTTTTACAGCTCTACTAGCCTTTTGTGACAGAATTTTTTTTTGTTGTTTCTTGTACATGTCTCTGTTTTTGAGGTTTAAAATCACAGTTTAGTAAAATCTCTGGCCTATTCTTCAGCCAACATTGATTTAACTTAGATTTGTTACCACTTTTTAGTCTTGGGAGTCACGGTATTTCATGATTTAGTTAAGGTTCTAGCTGTTGGTGTATGAGAATTGCAGCTTTGAGTTTGTACTCACACAGGCTACAGGAATGGAGAAACTATGTACTTTAAACAATCAGTGGACAATATGATACCTTTAAATAATTTTGGAATTGTTGTGATTTTCAGTGCTATAGCAGTAAGTTTCTTAATATTAACTAGCATCTGTTTAAATACTACAAGTTTGAGTTACTGGTTTTCTTTCTGATGGTACTTAACATTTTTATAACCATTTGTAATAAATAGAAACAAGCCAGATGTCATCCAGAGTTTCTGAACCAGCTGTTTTACCAGTAAATAGTCCATGGTGTTATATAGTTTCATCTGTGTAATGATAATCCTACTTAAACTAATGTAATAATCAAGGTAATGTAGTAACCTACAATAGTACTGGTGAATACCATTGCAAGGTTGGGAAACATAACATCTCTATGCTGCTGCTTTTAAGTTTCCCACACTGCCCATACAGTGAATCTTGTCTTTCGACAGGATGAAATCTGTGTTGCCTTTAAGATGATCTCTCTCTCATCATCAGATGAACTTGTAACTCTGACAGGGGCTGACAACTGAGATTGACCCAAGCTGACTGGTTGACAACTTGGGACATGTTGGTTCCACCCACACAATGACTGTCTTCTCCTCTGGCTGGACTGGTAGTAGGGCTTCCTCCCCCTCTCTTCTCAGAGCATGCTACGAGGCCTGTGAGGCTCAGCAGGAGTGGTTTCTCTTACTGAGCTGCATGCCAGGCTCCCTGGCACAGGATTTGTGCTGAGGATTGTAGAGACTCTCATGTATCATGAAGACAAGCAGTGGTGGAAATTCAAACAGGAATTTTTAAACAGTAAAGTTTGAAGTTTACCATACATGTGAAACTCAACTAAATTACATAGTAGCATCCTGAGTGAAATGGAGGTGCTTGAAAAAAGCCCCAAACATTACTGTAGGGGAGCCTATGAGCCAATGAAGCGTGTATGGCCCCTTTGTGGTAGGCATTTACAAAGACAGCAGTAGACTGTCATTGCTCAAAAGATTGACTTTTCTAAACAGACTTGGTGGTTTGGTATCCTCTGTTTACATTTATCTGATAGAGAAAAGAATATTGCGAAGTTTTAAAAAGTGGTACAGAGCAAATATAACCTCATATTATGGCAGAGATAGAGTCTGAAACACTGGTTTAATCCATAACACACAGACCAAACATTTACTGAAATGTGAAATAATAGATCCATCTATAATTATCAGTTAAAATAAATTAAATGAACTTAACTAGAAAACTTTGATTTGGTTTTGCTATGTAGTTGAATTTTGCTTTTAACCTTCTTGGTGGCTTTAACTATGAAGATAAAAATAATTACCTTTATAAAGTAATGCATTAAATAATTTTTCTATGTAATTACAGATAGCACAAAGGAAAAAAGTTGTGTGTCATGGAGACTGTAAAAAAAATGGCTTTGCGGTTTTTACACTATTGCCATTATACTTGTTCTTGACGAGTACTGTGTCAACGTGTGGGCTGTTTGGCTTTGTTTTTTAGACAAACTCCTCAAAGTCCACTCCATTCATCTGTTACCTGTAGATTGAGCTAAAGGTTTTTAAGCTCTTTGTGGCAGGAATGTCTGCAGAATACTTAATGTAATGAAATCTTGTTTAATGGGCTTTTCCACATCACACACAATTTAGGATTTATTTTCCCCCAGCTGACAGTTGTTACGATAACAAATACAATATGAAGAATTAAATGGAAAGGAAAATATTGTGTGACGGTTCAGGGTTTGAATCTGATAGATATCAAAGGGCACAGAAAGGGATTATAGCCTTGCAATTCTAGGCTGCATATGAAGCTTCCTGCAAGGAAGCTTTCTAAGTGCCTGCCAAAATCCATTTAGAAAGCCCAGGAAAAGTCTGCACAGTGTTGTGTTGTTTTACAGTTGTGGGCAACTTCTATTATTAAGGAACTGTGGTGTGTCTTTGCAATTTAAGTGGTTGGAAGCTAACTGTTGATTATTTCAAGACTTAATT
The DNA here is from genome assembly GCA_013396935.1 of Baryphthengus martii. Lineage (NCBI taxonomy): Eukaryota > Metazoa > Chordata > Aves > Coraciiformes > Momotidae > Baryphthengus > Baryphthengus martii. The sequence goes on along the minus strand of VWZK01004036.1, from coordinate 118,043 downwards.
TTGCTACAAGCTACAAACTTCCCTGCAGTACTCTGCCCCCCCAGAATGTCCCACCAGCCCCAGCAGGACTAGCTGTGTCTCTTTGCGACATAGGAAGTTCCAGTTACCACTAGGAGGCTGCTGTGGTGTACTTGTGCAGGCCATAATAAATAAGCTTAGAAAGATGAAACCTTGTTGACTTGATGATAGAAAAATCGGAATTTTTCCAATTGTTAGAGAAATGAATCTACATTTGACTTTCCCAATGACGACAACAGTTATATAATGTGTAGTATTCTTTAAGGATCATATTCTGCCAGCCATAATACTTGGTGTTGTGTATATGTAACTGTAGGCAAGACTTTACTTTTCTAAAGCTGGTACCAAAATTTAGGCACACTGTCCTGTGTATCAGTTGAAGATCAACCAATCTATTTCTGATTGAATAAGTATTAGCAAGACTCATGTTGCCATTTACATTCTTGCCTTAGTATCTGCTTACTGCATGTTTAGTGGTGAGAGATGGGGAGTACTGAATTGGGAAAATTATAAATAAATACCAAATACAATGACCTACAATGTACCAATGTGATATTTCAGGTAAGATATTTCAGTGATCTGTCAATTACTTCATTTTGAAAGGAAACCCATTAATTCTTGAAAGTGTTATGGGTCTGTGATTTACTAAGAGCCTAGGAAATACGTTAAGCGAAACAGAATTATCTTAGGACACATGAAATAAAATGCGGGGAAAATTCTTGTTTCATAATAGCTTTTCTATCTGTCTATCTGTCTCTCTCTCTCTCTCTAAAGCTTCATTGATATTCCCTTAGTTCACTGATAGACAATATGACACAAGTAATGTAATGTGCAGATTTGGAGCATGAGGCTTCCCATGTGTAGGTGTCTTCCACATTGCTGCCCAGCTATAACCTTCCCTTGTACTGCGGTACAGAAACCTTGCACTGCAGGATTGATGCCTTCTATCTGATAGATATATTACGTATTTTTTTCCATGTGATATCATTATTTTACATGCTGCAGTTAGGCCAGTTGTGATCCCAAACATCTCTTGTTTAGGCCAACTGTAGATCTGATTAACCCCTCTGGCACTGCATCTTATTCAGCCACAGGGTACACTAAGTAATGACAATGGCTGAAGCTGTATGAATAGTTTTTGGAATATTGCATAACAATGAATTTTCAGCCTTACTCCTGTTCCGTGCTGCATTGTTGCCTACTTTGCCCATCAATTACTGATAAGGAAAGTCTATCAACATGTGTGTGAAGAAAAATGAAGAAAAATTAACCCAGACCCCAGGCTTAAAATCTCCAGATAGCTAGGATTTTGGTAGATGACTAGAACTCTCAATGTACCCCTCTCTAGCAGAGCACAGGATGGCAGAGAAGACAAAGAGATAGCCAGCTATTGTCTCCTGTACTTTCCTGAAATAGTTATGGATCCTGGAGGAATGACATGCATACAGTCAAAGATTATTCAAGAGATGTAGTCTAAAGAGATATGAAGAGCATAGTGTGAACTGCCAAAGGCTCGTGCCAATGAGATCTGCAATTTCTGCTCTAATGGTTATGTTTGCTTTTATTTTCATAATAACAATATTTTAGCTTTTTTTTTTTTTTCAACGGAGGGCTATGAAAATGATTAAGAGACTGGAACATCTCTCTTGTGAGAAAAGGCTGAGAGACCTTGGACTGTTTAGTCTGGAGAAGAGAAGACTAAGAGGGGATCTTCTTAATGTCTACAAATCTCTGAAGGGTGGGTGTCAAATAGAAGGGGCCAGTCTCTTTTCGGTGGTGCCCTGGGGCAATGGGCACAAACTGGGACATAGGGAGTGAGAGTGATGGAGCCCTGGGACAGGCTGTCCAGAGAGGTTGTGGAGTCTCCTTCTCTAGGGACTTTCAAAACCCGCCTGGAGATGTTCCTGTGTGGCCTGCCCTGGGTGATCCTGCTCTGGCACGGGGGTTGGACTCAATGATCTCCAGAGGTCCCTTCTAACCCCTACCATTCTATGATTCTATGATTTATCATACACCTGTAGAGGGCAGGTTCCCTTATACCCTAGAGAATGAAAAATTCTTTTAAAAATTGTGCTTCACCCTTGATCTTGTTTCATACCCTGCATTGTGAAGGTATTCATGAAGATGTTTGATTGTTTTCCAAACAGCAGAGTAGTCTTTTACAGCAATCACTACTATTCGCAGATCACTTGAGTGATGAGTTGTCTCTCTGAAACCTCAAGACTTTCCTAAAACTGATACTTGGATCTAACTCTGTCTCCTTACCAAAGCTTGCTGTTAGAATCTATAAAGCACCACCAGTTATCATAGAATCATAAAATGGTTTGACTTGGAAGAGACCTTTAAGATCATCTAGTTCCAAACCCCCTGCCATGGGCAGGGACACCTCCTGCTCAGAGCCTCATCCAGCCTGCTCTTAAACACTTCCAGGGATGAGGCGTCCACAACTTCTCTGAGCAACTTGTTCCAGTGTCTCACCACCCTCACAGTAAAGAACTTCCTCCTAATGCCTAATCTAAATCTCCCCTGCTCTAGTTTAAAACCATTGCCTATCCCCACACGCCCTTATAAAAAGTCCCTCCCCGTCTTTCCTGTAGGCCCCTTTCAGGTACTGGGAGGCCACTAGAAGGTCTCCCCAGAGCCTTCTCTTCTCCAGGTGGAACAGACCCAACTCTCTCAGCCTGTCCTCATAGGAGAGGTGCTCCAGCCCTTGGATCATCTTTGTGGCCCTCCTCTGAACCCTCTCTAACAGATTCATGTCCTTCTTGTGTTGGGGGCTCCAGAATGGGACGCAGCAGTCCAGGTGGAGTCTCACAAGAGCAGAGGGGCAGAATCAGTTTCCTTGGCCTGCTGGCCATGCATTTTTTGATTATCCCTCTGCCCTTCTACACAGCTTAATTGCCCCCAAAGAGAAACCATGGCATGTTCTGGAAGTTAGCAGGGACTTCAGCGTTGTCTGTTCACTGAAAGATGGATGTTGCTTATTCTTTTTATGACATCAGAAAATAAATAAAGCTTTGAAGTCTTCTGTTTATGCAATAAAGATACTGAGTGAGGAAAGAAAAAACTAAAACATAGCTCTATCCTCTGAAATAAAATCACTGTCTTTGGTGTTGCAGTTTCATGGGTAGAAATCTGCATAGAGTAATCATTTGTTTATCTGCTTAAAGCTTTTACATAATTGGCACTTCTGTCTGTACCTTGTAGACAGTCGTTGGTGAAGTACTTGAGTAACCAAGAGAAGGATTAACTCTTTTGCATATATGTGTAGCTACACACCTACATCTATGGAAACATAAGTACATACATAAATATATTCTTGCTTTTCAACTAAATACCTGGAAGAAAAGACCTTTAATGTCATACTTCTGTGGATTCTGGTATAAATATGAAGCAGATAGCAGGAACCTATTTGGGTCCTTTAAAACAGAAAGTCAGAGGGAGATTGATTTGGGAGAAAGATGAGATTTACCTATATTTAGGTACTCACATGAAAACAGATACAAGTTGTTACAAACAAGAATGAAATAGGCAAATTAGGTACCAAATTTTGTGTCGCTTTGGACTTAATTAGAGAAAAGAAAACTTTTTCAAAATGCCATTCTTGGCATCGATAATACAATAGTAGAGACCGTTTACATCTCACAAAACGCAGTCTGAGTCGACCCAATTTACATCTTCCCTAACATGATTCTATACTAACATTTGGAAACAGATTCTTAGGCAGAATTGGAAATAGGCTTCCTCTAAATATTCATCTTACTAATTAACTCTTCTTGATAGAGTTATAAGATCCTGGTCCTTCAATGTACAGAGCATCTATAGCTGTCATGGTAGATTTAATGATTTCTGTAAGTGCTTGGTACTTTTTTGGAAACAGGATGATGTGTCTGTATGACACACAAACTAAGCTGCAGAGAGCCAGAGTTCAAAGGAACTACAACATCCTGAATGTAACCCATCTACCCTAATTTAGGATAAAAGATGATATCCTCACTTACAACCTACTGGTTACTGTGGATGATCCAGCCATAGCTGATTGCCTTTTTTTTTTTTTTTAGCAGCATTAAATAATGTGCTGCAATTTGCATTGCAAATTGTAGGATCGTGGGCCACAACTAAATCAAGTAAATTTCAAGGTTCTCTGTATCAAACTACCCAATAGTGAAGAGCATTTTGGCCACTCGTTTTTCATCCTTTGTTTGCTTAAATTATTTTCTATTGAGCATAAGGGACAGATATTTTTGTAAGTTCACTGTTAGGTTTCACAGATGTAGGTTTAAGGAGATTATTTTTGCTTTAGGATTTAATATCTAACAGCATGCTGTTCATTTGCTTTATATCACTAGGGACTAGTTTTTTCATTTGCAATTTATAAATCCTTATCTTCAGACATTCACATTGTCAGATAGTTGAATGTTTGAAACATTCTGCAGTTATTAATTTTGTGAATTTTAATTCAAATGAACAGTGTTTATTCAACCAACACTATATACACGTTATATATGATAGATTTTTTTTGTATTATTAAGTAGAATAGATAATGCTAACTTAGTGGCTTATTGAGGAGTTACTTTGGGGACCTCTCCCTTAGTTTTATGGATGTTTGATGAGGAATGTTGTTTTCTTGTGCCCTCTGCTGATAAATTTGGTGATTAGCCTTCTGAAAGGACAACAGCTGAAGTTCACAAGTACATATCAATTATGTTTTTATTCCAGAAACCTTGCATCTGGAACAAAGAAGTCAAACTTGTGCTCTGTGTTCCTAATGAGACGTCAAGCCTTGGCTAAGGTTTTAAACAAAGATGTGACTGAATGTTACATGAAAGCCTCATGTTACCTAAGATAAGTGGCTGTAAATGGGTCGCAGTAGCTTAGGAGGTCTTACACTGTGCAAACAAGCTATTCATATTGCTGTAGGAGCAGCTCCATACAGTATGCTTTGTTATATAAGTACTTTATTCCCTGTAGTAGTCTTGTCGTAGTCTAGATGTAAGCTCTCAACTGGTGAGATTCTGCCACTTCCCTTCTAAGCAATATGTTTCAGTTGGATAGGTCTAGCAGTCAGTGCTTGTAGCTTCTTTCCCCTGCCCCCATTCCTTGCTGAACTTCATGTCAGCTCAGCTATTTCCTATCAGATTGTACCAGAGACAGAACTGTCAGGTCCAGAGAGGACAGGAGCTCTCTGAGACTTGCCGTGCAGTAAGTGATAATCGTCTCACAAACCAGGATGTTAAAAACATTAAAATGCAAGAACAGAAGGTGAAATCAAAATGTGAGTCTTGCTTGAAATGTCTTAGTTAGCTAAATCTTTATGCTGCTTTCAAAGTACATCGCCTATTCTTTTTACAATTAAAGCTTGAAATTATTTTATGTATGCTGCAGTGATTGACTGCAGAATGAAAGGAATTTTAAAAGTTCCTATGAGAGAAAGCTTCATAATAATTAATAATTTTGTTAGAAATTGGACAGTAATCCTATTTCTTTCTCAGTGGTTTTCATCCTATTCTTGGCAAGCATTTCCCTATCCTGTATTACTTGTGCTGTGAGAGCTGTTTTGGATTGCTGATAGGCTCGAAACTCAAGTACTTTGTAGTCAAATGACCAGATGACTTGATTTGATCATTCTGGGCTAGGGATGCTGTGAGCTACCAAACTGTAGTTTAGCATTTTATAGACAGGCTGCAATCCCACTTTATGGTTTTAGCAAGAGCTCAAGCTGTATTCACTTTTCTTTTGACTATGAAAAACTGTCAGAGGACAGATTTCCCCTTTCAAGTTCTGTTATGCTTTCAGTGCTACTACATCAGAAACGTGTATTCTGTTATAATGTAATTTTCAGTATAATACATCTTAAGCATATTTTGGTACAGCCAAGTCCTACAAGATTATTAATATTTCATGGAACATCCTTCTCCCTGTATTAAAAAATAATACTTTCTCTGTCTTTTCTGACATTCAAAGGCTAAATAAATGCAGAGAAACCAAAAAGAGGCCTATGGAAGAGACAATTTGTTGTGTATCATTTCTGCACCTGTGCAAAGGTCATTTTCATGCACTAGAAACCCAGAAGCTGCTACAGTATGAAGCCTGCAGCATGTAAGGAATGATGAAACAGGCAAGGCTGGAGGCAGAACCTCTGGATCCATCTGCCGTCCTCACGCATGTACTAGGAAGCTTCAGTAGTTACTGCAGAATAGGTAGGGGAAAAAATATGAATGCCCTTCTATAACTGGCAAATTTCCTCATTACACAGCACACGTACAGTACTGTACTCGGAGAACATAATTTAACCTTGAAAAAGTCAAAGTGTTTCTCAAACCTCCACAAAATATTCTTTGCATGGAAAGGTATTTGATTTTGTGCATTTAAAAGAGGAAATAATTTTTCTATGTGATCACAGAATCACACAGAATCACAGAATGTTAGGGATTGGAAGGGACCTTGAAAGATCATCTAGTCCAATCCTCCTGCCAGAAGAGGAACCTAAATGACATCACATAGAAAGGCGTCCAGGCGGGTCTTGAATGTCTCCAGAGAAGGAGACTCCAATGAAACTCATCCTGAGAAAATCACCTTCCCCATCATCTTATCTCTACTTGTGATGTCTACATTTAATTCCTCATGTATCTCAGCTAACTAAAATTGATGACACAGGTATCTCCAGTTTTAATATAGTTGCAGCTGATCCTGACTAGATTTACTCTGTTTTGTTTCACAGTTCTACTGTAGCTTTGAATGAGCTCTCTTCATGAGGTGTCTGTACTACATATGGAGGTACCTCTTGGGCATTGTATAAATTAATATTCTATCCATGAACGTAGCTAGTAGTGAATTTATCATTTGGCAGTGAGAAGTAAGAGACTAGATTACTGATTGATTATAATCAAGCTGAACAGAATGCTCACGTGTATGCTGAAGCAGAGTATTAATATACTAGCGACAGCCTTTTGCAATCTGCAGTCTATTTTAGTAGTGTTAAATCTAGCAGTTTAAGAAGCAAATAAGAACAGTGGTAAATAGTACCATTATTTTTAGTTTAGCTAATTAAAATTTTATGACTGGCATAGAGGATTTGAGTTTATTGCATCTTCAAATTTGGCATGGGGAAGGAAAAGAATTCTCAAGAGTTGACTTTTGCTATAACCTGTCATACCTTATTATGCTGTTTCTGACTCATTCTGATTTAAAACAAAACAAACTTATAATTTATACTTCACTAGAAAGGAGAAGAAAGGGCCCAGTAACTGCAGCCAGCAAGTACATCTGAAATAATAGCATGGTTGGTATCAGTGACTCTTTGGAGCAATTGCATCCAGTGATCATCCTAAGAATAATTAGGCCACCCGGGAAGAAGCATCAGAAAAATACCATGAGGAAACATTAATGAATTACAATAATCACCCGATACGTAGTTATCAAACAGCATCTAGATAAACAGAAGAATATAGCCTTTAAGCACACACAGACAAAAAAAAACGAACAAAGAAATCTCTTCTATTTGTGTGTCTGTGCAGGGAAAAGGGATGCTCTAGAGCCTCTTCTTGGGCTTTCAGACATCACTGCCCCAGGTAAATCTCCAGTTATGGTTGTGAAAAGATGGCTGCTATGCATTTTTGGTTTTGTTTTAAAGCAACCATAATTGAAGGAGAAAAATACTAGACTTTTCAATCTTCCTAATGAATTCTTGTGCTGTGTCACAGGGCCACATATAGCCCAATGTGAAATATGTTGTCCTTAATGTCTGTAGCGAAGACGAACACTTGTGTCAAGGACCGTGCTGAATAGGGTTGGCTGTTGGCTCCCGGCTGAGGTATGGGCCCTGACCTCGGTGCTCCATACAGATGTAAAAAATAGTAGTCGTGCTAAAAAGCATCTTGACTGGGTTGTTCAGCTAATTCCTCTGCATCATGTCAAGATTTCACTGGTGAAGAATTTTGAGGAAAAGGCTTAAATTCACTTGAGTTTAAATGAAAGATGAAAAAGTAAAGAAGAAAATTCTCAATTAGATGAGGTTTGTCCTGAACAAACAAGATATGCTGCCTAGAGGCTGCAGTTTTGCAAGAGCGTAGTTGTAGTCAGGCAGGCTGAGAATTGGAAAGAGCATTCTCATTTGTCATGCAGTATAATCGAATCTGATGCAGATTTGCAGACCTGCACAACAGTGATAAGACATCAACACTTATTTTATGCTGCATAACGTGTAAACAGGAGTAGTTTGGGGTAGAATGTAGTAGATTTTTGCTAATGTTTGATTTTTTTGTCTGTAACTAGTGACATGCAGTGATTTTCTATGCAGAGAAGCAGCTGTTTTATTTTCTACCAACTGCTTGCCGTAAGTATTTCTGGATGCAAAGAAAATCTTTCTGAAGATTTAAGAATAGAAAAAAAACTGGTTTTGGTAGTTTAGGCCCTAGTTAAGTACCTAATCCTCAGCTCTTTGAGCAATTTTAGAGCCTTCAGTTTTACTGCTTGTATAGTAAAGGTGACACTATTCATACAAGCAAGGTTTTGTAAAATTGGGCTTTTTCATTACCGAAGCACTAACATTTATTTTTAGTAAGATGCTCTAGTCCTTTTGTGCAGACCTATGAAATGTTTGTTCCCCAGGCTGCTGCTTCACAGCTTACAGTGATGTTTTTGGGCTGCAGTTGAAGCAGAATAGGAAAATGAAAGTAAATAAGAATAGATAGCTCTTATCATTGTGGTTTGAAGTTGAACTGATGAAATTTAATTATCTTTGCCTAGCTGTTTAAAATCTACAGTGACTACACTAATATGGATTAGAAGGAGATGGGAACATTTTGGAAGGGATTTTGAAAGACATTTCATCATAATCCTAATAGCCTACAAAAGAACTGATGATATATTGAGAGCTACTTAGAACTGGTAGATGAGAACATGAATTTGAGATTTTGCAGTTTGGTATCTGCTCTTCCACATAGTGTCAGTAAGGAAATGATGTGTAGGAGGGTTCATTTATTTTTTCAGTTTATTTCTAAGGTCCTCTGTGTTTCCTCATGTCCATCCCTTTCTCTTGAGCTAAACTTCAAATCCATACCTTCAGCATCATTTATGAAATAATTGATTTACGGAAAATAAGCAGACTAATTTTTCTGAAAGTTTCATTTAAGTTCAATTACATACTGACTTTAAGTATCCTTTAATGTATAACTCGGTGTGTGTATTTTTTTCAGCAACTATAAATGTTATAAAACTGATGATAAAGGGATAGATTGTATAAATTGCCCTAGGAAAATATAATTATGAGGTCTCAGATACAGACAAGGCTCTGTACCAGACTGCTGTGCAAACTACAGGGGTGATTTTGTAAGATCATGATTTTGTAAGAAAAATACTAAGGCATTTAGAAAGTGGGAATAAGGCTGTAAACTCTGAAGTGTGACTAGCTACCTAAATGCGATCTCTAGAGAGTTTGAAGTATACTTAATGTTCAATGTTCCAACTAGATCACTTTGAAATTAAAGTTCTGAGATTATAAAAATAGGAATGTTCAAGAAAGTAAAAAGATAACAGCAAAATACATACTCTCAGGTGTATTTCACTAGTAATTTCAACAATAACTTGGAGAAAATCAGTCCTCATCACCCAGGAGTAAATACATCAGTGGTGAGATAAGTATGAACTTTTTCTGGGAATTTGTCATGTATCTGTAGCTTTTTTTGTAAGGGTCTTAGTTCAGTTTTCAGATTCTAAATGTTTTATCTGCTGAAGACCTAAAGTGCTTAGATACTGTTCAGTCTATTGATTTTGTTCTCCATGCTGCAGCTAACAACATGGATGAAAACACTTAGGAGTGCTGGTTGATGAAGCGCTGAACATGAGCCGGCAATGCGCGCTGGCAGCCCAAAAAGCCAACCCTGTCCTGGGCTACCTTGAAAGAAGTNTCCAACTCAAGCCATTCTATGATTCTATACGGTGACGATAAGACTAGGGCTTCTTCTTCATAGCACTGTACAGATACTGAATAATTAATCGCTAATTTTTGCTTATCTGAAAGAGTATATTCTTTCTTTGGGGAAAAAAAAAGAGAATGCTTCCATTTTGCACAACTAAAATTTTGATGTTCTACTTTATTTAGCATCTGGGACCTCAGCATGCAGTATATCAATGAAATCATCATATAGTAGCATATAAACTAAGGCAACCTAGTATTCCGAGTTTCTCCAAACAGTTTCTTCAGAAACTAAGGAAACAAGTTGTTGCTTTATTGCTGGCACAAGCAGGAAGAAGTCTGCTCACATCCCAGATGTGAGTAACTGAACAAAGTCTTTCAGGTTTTACATACAGGAACTGAACAAAGTTTTAAGATGATTATTAGAAGACCTGAGCTCTTTAAGAGAAAATCTTCTGAATTTAAGATGACATAAAAATTCTCATATGTCAAGTAAAAATTAATAGATTGGCACTGTCCAACATTTATTTTTACATAAAACTATTGAAGAATTAAGTCATATTTTATTTTATATGTACTCAAACAAGTTATTTACTAGCATGTGGTTTTAGTGGTTCATGTAGAATTATGCTAAGGGAGGTTTCAGCCACTGCCAAAAATACAGGGCATTGTAAGAAATAATAATTTATATACAATTTATAATCTATCTTTGGGCTACAGAGGAAGTATCATTTAAAACTCTGTAAATGGCCAGAAGGATAAAGGCTGTGTTCACATTGCATTATGTGCGTTTCCCTCAGTCCAAATGCAAGCAGAGTAGAGCCTGTTTATTTTGTAAGAAAGAGTATGTATCTCTGCTTATCAGAGAAATTATTAAATACCTCCCTTGAAGATAACATAGCAGTACTTAAGGCATTTAGCTCCTTACACGATCAATGTAATTTATGTAGTACCAAACATAGTTCCTTCAGGAGACATTTTATTTAGTTCTCTTGATAATTCTTTTGAGTAAAGTCCATGTACTGCCCTAAGACAGGCAAGATGTTATGAAAACATACAAATACTTTAAGATGAATTGAAATAGGAAAATAGGTAGGTTTGTTTATTTGGGAGGGGTATAAGGATTTTCCAGGGACCAACTCAGGACTCCTGGAACTTAGAAGGTCTTAAAAGTATGTAGTTATTGGACTTTTTTCCTGATGTATCTCTCATCTCTAATGGATTGACTGTCTGCTCTTTCTGTAGAATAACTAAGCATCAAATTATCTTTCTCTAAACCCCTCTACTCCTCAAATTACAATAATAAACCCATAATTTATTACTCATAATTAGCTTGAGTTACATATAGTTCTAGGTTACTCAAGACTGCCCTAAAAGCTCTGAAAAAAAGGTCAGACTGGAGATGAGAAGCTCCAAGGAGACCTTATAGCGGCCTTGCAGTGTCCGAAAGGGGCCTACAAGAAAGCTGGGGAGGGGCTGTTTGCAAGGGCTTGTAGTGATAGGACAAGGGGTAACGGTTTCAAGCTGGAAGAGGGTAGGCTTAGAGTGGATAGCAGGAAGAAATTCTTCACAGGGAGCGCGGTGAGACACTGGAACAGGTTGCCCAGGGAGGCTGTGGATGCCCCCTCCCTGGAAGTGTTCAAGGCCAAGTTGGATGGGGCCTTCAGCAGCCTGCTCTAGTGGGGGGGTGGCCCTGCCTGTGGCAAGGGGCTTGGAACTAGATGGTGTTCAAGGTCCCTTCCAACCTTAACCATTCTATGAATCTAGGCATAGTAACCTTTATTTGTCATCTCTTAACCTCCTACTTGTAGGAGCATTAGTTCTCTATTTTGGTGGTTCCTTTACAACTTCATGCCTCAACATGAGGATAAACAGTTCTTTTCTGCCAATACAGTAGAGTACAGTACAGGTCCTTCTTACTCCTGAAAAGGAAGTTATTCCCTCCTTGACTATTAAAATACATGCTTGCTAAAGCTTTATTTGACTGGAATCTGTGAGGTTGTTAATCAGGTCAGGTTTGCTAGGAAACCTGGCAGTATTTTTCTAAATGCTTGCATTGGAATGCTACTTACTCATTCAGAGTGCATACGTGGTTCCGTGGGTTAGACTTAGAAAATTACTGCAGTCTGGTGCAGTGGTACATCAGCTCACTACCACCTTTTGGCATTGATCTCAAGGGTTGAATCTTATCACAGCCAAGTTTTGCAGTACTTTTAAGCTCTGTTGTGCAAAGGACTTGAGAAAATTAACTGATGTCTAACTGTAGATCTCAAGGACATTATAAAAAAATAAGGTAGTAATATAATAATGAACAGTGAAGTATAAATGGCAGATTGTATAGTACTATTGTACAAGAAATGCATCTCAATAATTGTAGAGAAGGTGTTTAGAATGCTACGGAACCTACTTATTACAGCAAGATCAATTAGATGTGATTGACCTCAGAGGCCTATTTAAATTACTTCAGTAGGAAGCGTTAATATCTTGAGTACAGCTTCTAGGAAATATGCCATATTAGCTGTAACTTTCTTTCACGTACTTTTAATAACTGAACAGATAAGTTACTCAGTGCATTATAAAAGATTGCATATCTTAAAGCAAAATAATTAAATAGAATATTAAATTTAAACAAATTTTAGTTTTAGAAGTAGCACTAGAAATTGTTTCAAGTCTAAAACCAAACCACTTCCTCTAAAATTTTTAGAAGACTTTATCATTTCGTTGTTTAAAAATTCTTATTTGCGTGACTACAGCAGCAGTTGTAGAACATCATAAGGGAAACCAATACTACAAAATGTGCAGATGGAAAAGCCAGACACACTGAAATACAAGGAACTTTCCTTTTGTTACTTCTTATTGCAAATTTCAACTATCGTCATTAGAGAAAGTTTAGAATTAACTTCTTAAGTTGCCTGTAGCCTGTGGTAAGAGAGAGAAGTAATATTTTGATGTACATGTAGAAGTCCTTTATAACACCTTTGTGGGCCAGTTTCACCAGGTTTTTTTGAGGACTGTCCTGTACATTTGCGGGACTAGTAAGCGGAAAAAGAATAAATAATAAAACTTTTTATTCCCTGCAGAGCTAAAAGATTCAACAGAGCTACAAAACAAGTTGAAAAAGTTTTGTTCAGAGAAGGCAGATTTTGGCTTCTGTATGATTTCAGTATAAGAGGTATTCACCAGTGACATAGCTATGTCAAAAGTGAGCAATTTAACACCAAATTAAAAGAATTTTGTATTGTCTGTACTTGGAACAGATGGTACCCTTATTCATTTAGTGAGCATAAATTACTACTAAGCTCAAAACAATTTATTCCCTCCTCAGGACTGTAGCAAATAGCTTACTGTCTAGCTACATGAGTTTTCACATCCATCAGCTCAACCAGTGATACAAAAGCAAAACCCAGCTCTTGGAACATTATGTTCCTTTTGCGACACTCCTGGGAGAACTTCAGGCCTCTAAACCAATGGATGAATGCACACTACTTTCATTTGTGAAAGAACACTATGGAGGATCATCCTTCTATAAAAACTCCAAGCATGATTCAATATACTGACATCCAAGAGTGAGATTAGAAATACAGCATGGATGTTTATGTTTCATCTTGGAAATGCACAGTGTGTCATGGCTTTACTCTGCTGAACAGCTAGCAGGGAGATATTCTAAAGATCCTACAGTACCTAAATGACAATTTAAGACACTTTTGTAGTGATCTTAACTCTGGGGGCTGAAGAGTTTTACTAGCATAAGCCTAAGTATGGTAACAGAGGAATACTTTGCTACAGAAGATCACCTAACACACTAAAATTATCTTCTAGGCTTCTTATCGTTAGTTTCAATGGCATATTCTTTAATGGTGACATTGTCTCAGCTGCATAGGTCGGTTTTCTTATCGGTCTCTGGCACTATGCTCTGTCTAGCTGCTTATCCTTTTGAAGCATTTTGTTTCTGCTTTGCTAGTCACTACTACCTTTCTCATTTTCCTTTCTTCTCTCAAGTACCACATTTTGAGGACATCCCCTGCCACATATATGCAGATAACTTTGAGAAGTGTAGCAGCTTTCTTAAAAGTCTTCAGTTATTGCAAGGGTGGTATTCATTCTTTTTTTCAGTAATTTCTGTTAAACACAGAAGTTAGTGTAACAGAAAATTATAGGATTATTACATTTCTTCAATACATTAACATACCACTTTCTTAGAAGCTTGCGATTCAGAAGGTGTCATGTTTTCTGAAGCAGATTATCTCCAGACAAATCAATAGCATATAAAGCAGTAGTGCACTATTTCTTGAGACATAGGAGCAAAAAACTTGAACTTGCTTCAAAGTACGTACTTGTTTTTCATTTATTAGTTGTACTGACTTAAAAATTTAAGGGTTGGTAATGTGGGGGTTTTTTGAGAGAAGTGTTTCACCTTAATGAGCTTATTATTAACATATAACTATTACTGAAATTAAGAGATACGGAAAACCATATTGTACATAGCTGTAACTATTCTGAATGATTCAGGTCCTATTTAGACAGAGATGCAAAGAGATATCTGAGGATATTCTCATCTCATTTTCTGCCTATCTACAGTGCATCCCCTAAAGCACATCCTGCTACTTTGATCCAAAACATAATGACCGTGTCATGGAAGTAGTTAGAGATGCTCTTTTGCTAATAGGCTGATGGAGAAGGGAAGGGGTATTCTGCTTGATAAATTCTGCTCTATGAAATATGCTGAGATTAAAACTTGCCTATACTAATTGGCTTGATTTGGGAGCTCATGTTTTTCCCTAGTTACAAAAAGTAATGGTTTCCCAGCTACAGTGACTCCTTGGGGATACCAAACTGATGTGAGTTATGCTATCTTTGCAGTGAAATGTAATAGTGACAAAAAATTGTTTGCATAGTGTAATAATGCAGTCTAAAACCAAAGCTAAAGTAGCAGGAATGCTTTGATCCGCAGCTAGTAGATTCTTCCTGTATTCAATGTAAGATTACATTGTACATCTGTACAATTAATTGTACAGAAACTTTTAGTGAAGTAACAATTGATATAAGTATCTTCATCTGTGAGCAATCCTACGTGGGTACCCTGGAACTGAAGTTGTTTGTAGGTTTAGAAAAATGTATAGTATAAACACAATTCTGTCTTCCCACTGCTCAACTTTGTTTCTGGCCCTGGTTAATTTTGGTACTTCTGCCTTGGTTTCTCTGCTACAGTTTTCCAGTTAGCAGTAGTGTAAAAATTAATGTGTCTGTCAGAGATAGTAAAAACTTTGTCAAGATCCAGCTTCCTGTGCTATTTTACATATATTTGTATAAAATTACTTGCCCTTTTTTTGAAAACTGAAACTGTACCTCTGTATATCTGAAGGTTGTTAACAGATAGGAGCCAAGACTTGCTCAAGAGTGTAAAGGAAGTTTAGGGTAGAGATGGAAACTTGAACCCCTTTTAACTTGGTGTCTAAAGTAGAGCCCTTAATCACTAAATTTTTCTTTGAAATAACTCCAGAAGATGCACAGACTCTCAGTAGTCAGTGGCAGTGCAGTGCAAATGGAATACATCCCCTCTTCTTGAATTGTTACGGATACTGTTCTTGCGTTTTCCCATTTACCATTTCTCATTACGGTCGCTTCCTCTCCCAAAATCAACAGTAAATTTGAATTTGCAACCTACTAGTAAAAGTCACACCATTTACCTGTTGACCCCTTAGTGAAGAAGTGGCTTTTGAATGGAATTTTTAATTAGCCTTAACTAGGATGTTTGAAAAGAGTTTTGAAAGATGTTAGTCTCTAGTTATATACTCTTTTCCTAATAGAGAAACCGCTGTAAGAGTTCATTTTGCAGTGATGGAGCTACCTCTTCTTGAGTGGACATAAGTACAAAAAAGGGTTGTTGCTCACAGCAATCAAATAACTGCTTTTGAAGACTTTATTCCAACCTCGGTTCTTGATTCTTTTGGTGCAGTGTCTGTTGAAATATAGCAACACTTGATTTTTGTTTGTTTGTTTTTATTCAGGAGTGCTTATTTTACTCTTTAAAAATATATATCAAGCTACTGCTTTGGTTTTGAATATGTAATATAATTTAAGAAGTTACAGTCTACTTTAAAAAAATCTTATTTTTAAAGTAGGATATTAATGCGCTGTGTATAAAAGTATTTTTCCTAATTGGTTTTGGAGGAAAGGTTACTTTAGACTGTAGTTAGCAGTGATGGCTACAATTAATGCAAGCAGTGAACTAATCTGCACTTCACACAGCAGAATCCTTTATCAGGCACAACACAGGCATGGAAAGAGATAAGAGGAAAAGCAGATCTCCAGGCAGTAAAAAAAGGGTACATATGGCAAAGACTGAAGGAAGGTTTTCAAAGGTGGCAATGGCAGCTGACACATCTAACTCCATTTATGCATTTAAAGTGTACCCCATCTTCTCCACATCTCAGACATGCCTGCTGTTTGTATTACACATAACAAAATCCCAAAACTAAAATAGCAGGTTTTTTTCATTGACATGGTTGTGGCCCAAAGAATAGTGTTAATGAAGATCCTGTGGTGTAGCTATGCTGATTGTTGACTTTCACACCTTTACTCTATTTTAAAACGTTTGTCCCAGTCTGTGACTGTCCATATTTCTTCCCTAAAAGATTCTTCTGGAAATCAAGAATAAATCAAACATAGCAGCAGTATCTCTTTGCTCTAGCCACCTCTCCTGCCATTTAGTTCGGGTGCAAGAGAACAGGATGACAGTGCTAAGGGAATGCTGAGCTTGATGATGAAGCTGGCTTCCAGCTGTCTTGAACCAGGCTACCAACTGGCTCAGCTCAAAGGTATTTTCAATATCTACTGATTTCTTTACAGAATAATTTATTGCATATCCTAAAAGTGCTCTGAAGTCTTCTAAGTTGTCTCTGGATATAGAGAGCAGTCAATTGCAACCTCATATTCTGATACTATTTCTATTACAATACTCTAAATAATACAACATATATTTACCTTGTTTAATCCGTTGTTGGTTTTTAACAAATAAGTGAAAGTATATTTCAGATCTTGCACGTACTCACTCAGACAATGTTTGATTGAAATCAAACTTTTTTTTCAATACAACATATTTTAAGAAAATTCCATAATGAGACAAGAGTTTCTCTTGGCTTTTAAAGTGCATGACTTAAACTGTGGTTTTTGTATTTACTTTTTAAATTTAGTTTTTGCTATGGAATTAGGAGCTGCAATACAGTTTGTAACATCTCTGATTTTATTGGGTAGTTTATTACATTTTCAACACTTGGATTCAATTACACTTATTAGCTTAGTAGGGAGTACTTAGGGAGTACTTTTGATAAGAGAAGTTCATTGTAGGGAGGAGAAAAGCAGCAAAGGCTAGCTTCCAGGAGGCTTTAAATGCAGCCTCAACTCCCTATCTTGACAAATGATTTTTCACAAACTTCTCTGAGCATCAAGTCTTTCTACACCATCAGTGTGTTTCCTCTGGAACAGTAATGATGGAAGCGGAACATTACAAATCCCCTGATCAATCAGTGTTTTAGCTACATTCCAATCAGCGTGTACCAGCCAAATAGTTTTATTCGGCTTCATCATCTCTACTCCGGCTTTATTGCAGCGTTTACCCATTGATCTTGAATTGCAGCAACTCCGTTTCTGCTTAAAACAAGCCATGAAATTTGCTCGCAGATACCATGAGTGCTACATATTCTGTTGGTAATGATTACTCTGAAGAGAAATAGAGGTAATACTGTACCTCACTTCACAAGAGAAAGACAGCTTTGAATGTGTCCCGAGCTAAATCCTAAACCGCAGTGCTCAACATGAGCTGGTATGGTAGACTCTGCTATTAAGCCAGCTGATGAGCTGTGACTCTTAACTGCTTGTGGGAGCACACTAAAAATAAAATGCCTTTCTTGTCTTCTGTTCTGTGACGAAAAGCTGTGGCCAACAATAGCGGTCCTTCTTCCTACAAACAGTTAATGTGTGTGTGAATGGCAGAATTTGCACGCCGTACCTCAGAGATGCAATTCAGCAATACAAAAAAACAGACCTTTGTTTTTGCTGATCATTTAAAAAAGAAAACAAAGAAGCGTGCATTGTTTCTGAGGCTTTTACACACTGAAAGTGAAAGAGAATACCACTAGGCCTTAGTGTAGTGAAGAAAAAGATTGTTAGGGAGGACGGAGAAAATGACAACTGAGTTCTTCCATTTAAAAGTGTAATTAGTCTTGGACAGAATTTCTCATCCCTTTACTTTTTTTTTTTCTGCTGCAGTTGCTATACAAAATATGCACAGGAACTACTCCAAAGAGAACAAGAAATACCACCCTGAAATAACTAACCTAATCAAAGTTTTCTAGACTGAAGAAACACTGGCAGCATAATTTATGTTAATAGCTGTATTAAGCTTTCACCATCTGCTCTGCCCCTAGTTATGAATGCCATAAGAACATATTTCACAGTTAAATCAGTAAAAAAACATTATTCATGCGCTTGCATGTTACTTCTACACTAACACTTCTGCAGGGTTCTCATACTGCCTACGCAATTCAGAGCAAGCTGCTCACATCTGAAATTGAACTTCATAAAAAATATTTTTCAAATAACTATTTCAGGGAGAGAGTATTTAATGTAAAAGGTATTTTTAAAGAAAAGCAAGTAGGAGATGAAAGCCTTTCGTTTTGGTAATACCTTCTTGGAGGCAAATATTTCTATTCCATATTAATCCCACATAAAATGTATAGTGTATTTATGTTTTTCTAATTTTTCATATGGTTGTCCATTAAAATTAAGCACAATTACTCAGGTGCTTGATGTTTTAGAAAAATTATGCTTTTAAGAATTCTCCTTTTTGGTCACAACATTGAACAAAACTTTTGAATTAATAACTTGTTAAGTAAAATTTATTTTCTTTCAATTCACAGATGTATCTACTAGATATTTTTGCTTATATCTAATTCTGTGTTGAATGTGTTCTGTATTTATATAAAATTTCGTTACTTTAGGTAAAATTTAAAAACAGATACAAGAAAATTAAAAAGCATTACAAATCAATTTGCATGAAGTACTGCTAAGTAATTTGCTAAATCAAATTGATCAAATAGGGGCCTCTGCCTTGGACTGGAGAAGTAAAGTTGGTGGTGGATTGAGATCTAGACCCTTTACCTGGTTCTCAGGATATACATACGACTTTAGAGAAGAACCGAAGAGATTGAGAAACCAAGTCATGCAATGACTTGTCCAAAGTTTGCTTGATCTTTAGAAAGTAGATTTTTCTCTACTTTCTTGTCGTTTGTTCGGCTTGTCTGTTTAGATGGTGTGTATGCTCTGTGTGCATGGCTGCCTACTACAGCAGTCGTGTTAAGCAGTGTTACCACATACTTTCTCCTGCACCACTTCATACCTGCATTTTGAAGGGAATTGATGCAAACTTAGAATTTCATCCTGTGTATATATATATTGAGTGTACAAGACAATAAAGAACCCTGAATTGTTCTCCCTGCAGAAGACATCTCTGCCCTTTGGTCAGCTGCATGGCTCTGCTAGCTGGAACTGTGTTCAACACACAAGATAAAGCGTTAGCATTATGTTCACTAGTATGGTATTACATAACACGTGACATTTGTTACTGCAGATTGTGCCATCCTCTATCCTGCACTTAAGGAAAATAAAATAGAGAAATCTTCCCTTTTAGTCTCAGTACACCATGCCTTGTTTTGGTTAAGCAGTTTAGCCCTTAATATTTGCTGGGCCATGAAAGTGGCAAGCATAGTAGTTGTGTGAGAAAGAGTCCCAATGAGAAAGAGAAGAATGATGAGAGTGTTAGACTTGTGTTAAAGGAGTGGAGCTATCAACCAGGTAGTCTGGAAAGCACAGGAAATCTTAAGTAACACAGTACAGAAAATCGGAAAGTTATCTGGAAAAATGTAATTGATACTACGTGGCTTGTTGAGACTGGGCAACAGAAAGAAACTTGGCAGAGTACTGGAGTCTTATGAAGAAGAATCAGAACTTTTCTCCTGGAATACAGTTTATAGTTCTGAATGGAATGGAAAGGACCACCTTCTTCAGTGACTTAGTCACCTGCAAAAAGTTTACTAGGTACAGGCATTTTCTTAATACAACCATCTAGAGACTGACCCTGTACTAGCCGCCACAAACTAATTTTTTGTAATAGCATAAAGCTTATATGACAAAATAATGAGAAGATGTAGGTTACAAAGTGCTGCTAAGGGATCAGGTGAAATTGAAGGGAGTTCAAGCATCCTAGAAAATTTTTCCTTTTTCCTAGGAAGTGGCTTCTTTCCTATGAAATCAGGAAGGGACAGAAATCCTTTGTCATTCTAACCTGGGGAAGAATTGTTTCCCTATCCACACATGAATATAAATAAAATGCACCAATACTCTGTAAAAACGTCATCTTGACAGAAAATGTCAATAATTTTGATTTGAAATAAACTACTTGTTTCTGAGAACTAGAATTTGGCTCTGCAGACAACCTGACTTGACATCCTAACCTGCTTAAGTTGAGAAGGACTGATTCTAGGCTTCTCTTTTGCAGATTCAGGGTTTTTTAAATTGTAGAAAACTAGGCTTTGAGCTTGTTGAATGTGTGTTTTTATCTTTTTGCTGAAACCTGAAGTATTCTGAAGTTGAAACATATTCCATAGCTGTTGACAATGAACATATGCCTGCTATCTAAAAAGAAAAAAAGGATAATACATTCTTCTTTCAATTTTGTGTGTGCTTATGCATGGACATAGGTGTATGGGACTGTGTCTCTGTGGGCATAGGGGCAACTGCCCAAAAGGACTGCTATGTATGTGAGTACATCTGACAGTAAAAAGTGTCATGAAAAAGGAATCCAGTGTCAATTGAAGGCACCAGAACAATCTTGCCCGGTATCAACATGGGCTGAATTACGACTCAAGTAAATCTTCACTGAACCAGTGCATATAACTTTTCCATTCCTCCTCATAATTTTATACACAAAAATACAAATATTTTAAGTGGAGAAAAGCCCCTCACAATGAATGCATCAGACACGGAAGTCCAGGTTACTCTAAATTTTGACACAGTATAGGCTCCTACCTTTTGGTCTATCATTTTGGGATTTATGTGGAACTAAGTCTTATGAAAAGCTTGTTCAGTGTGCTCCTCAGATTGTATCAAACTTTAAATTATGGGGTTTGGAAGGAAAATAAAACAGCTAACCAGTACATGTAACTTGGTTAAGTCTGAAAACATTACATTTTTTGTATGAACGTGAGCAGAAGCAGTTGGTCACAGAGATTGAATTACTTGCCATCAGTTTTCTCTTCTTTGTATTCATGCTGGATGTTTTAATTTTAACTGAGAATAGAGGAATTAAAGTGGAAGTTAAGAAATTTAGAAGCAGTAAAAATTGTCTATTCTAACTGTCCCTACGTAAAAACTTTCCACTGTCATATAGCACCATTAGAAATATCCTGGTTTCACAAGAAAAGCAGTTTTTTTTTCCTTAGAGTCACTAGATATTACATGAAATTCTATGCATCTGATTTTGAAAAGAAAAAGGACACTGATAGACAAAAAGTTGAATAAGAAATTTAAAGATTAAACTTTGTGCACAGTAAGTTTTGATATAGAGACTCTGTGCGTTCATATGTGTGAGTACATGTGGAAATATATCATTTTATCTCAATGACACAAGAATATGAACACTGATAAAAGGAATTGTATTTGCTTTTCTAAAGTATCTTACATATTTACACTGGCAATTACGAACTGCTTAAAAGAGACCTGTAATATAAAAGCTTGGGGAAAAGACATGTTTAAGTATATTCAAATCCAGTACAACTGTGAAGCAAAATGCCTTCTAAGATGGCACTATACTTGGAGTGTTTAAATTTCCCACTTTTCCTTGTCCTTGGTGATCCTGAGCTCCTTAATTCTCTTAGAGACACTATGCATTCTTCTTTTTTTGTACAGACTCTTAATTACAGCAGTCTCTAGCAAAAAAAAAAAGTCTGTTGTCAGTGTGCAGTGGTAGCAGGTCAATTTGCTAGTCACGTAATATTAAACTGACTGTTCAAACATAACCTAATTTACCTTGTGTGCTTTTGTTCCCTATTTCAGTTCATAATGTTATAGGTGTCTGAGGCAGATTGCTAGCAAAGATAAAAACGTTATTAGGAGACAGTTTATGCTTTTATTGTCTTGCAATAACTAGTAAGGATGGATCTTTCCTTGGTGTGTTTTTGTAATATCATTGACTTCAGAAAATCAATATATTCTGTCATACCACCTAAATTTTCAGAGAGAAGGTGATCTGGAGATGCTACGTGTTTGGTGCTCTTTGGGTTATTCAAGACAGCCTGGTAGTAACAGCCTATTTGCAATCATTTTAAGCTTGCATTGCTTGTGTTCATCTGGGACACCTACAGCATTGATAACTAACATGTTGTCAGCTTTACTGTGTCAGCATGAAAAAATTCCTTTGATGTTGAAAAAATAGAAGACATTCAGTGCATGCCTAGCACCGGTTGTGACTAACATTTAAAGTAATACTGTGGCAGCCTATAAACGCAGGAAATATTTTTCCCTTTTCTTCTCAAAAGGGTATTTCCTCAGTAGGACTATACAACATTTATAGAAGACTAAGAATAAAGAAGCTGTTGAGGTTTTATGGTTTGGGGTTTTTTTTTTTTACAAAAGATTCTTATCTTGATTGTCAGCATGCATTTTGCTGTCATTTTTATTAACTAGCTTCATAGCTACAAGTTCATGAGCTAGGGGAAAACAAGCCCTTTCTGTTACCTCCTACAATAAGAACACACTTCTCCAACTCTTTTCTCCTTGCACATGTTTTCAAGTAGCCCTCGCAAATAATGAAAATTTTAAAAACAGAACATAAAATGTTAGTCTCAGAAATACTTGTGGCTGCCACTCAGACTGTGCAAGACCAAGGACCAAGACTACAGCTGGTTAAAACTGCCCAGGAAGAATGTGACAACCAGACTCCATTAGAGCACTCATCAACTGGAGAAGTGCCTCCCTTCCAGGGTTGTCTCCTGGATGGCATGACAGCAATAAGGCTCAATTAAACCACTTACTAGCTATAAGTATTCATAAAGCTTTTAAAGATACTGTGCATGTATTCTGCATGAGCTTGAAATATGTATGAATTAAAGGAACTAAGAGATAAAAGCATGTTGCCTTTTTTTTTAATTAACACTGTAGGAAAATTCTGTTTCTTTGATTTATTTGTAGATAGCATTCTAATTGAAAGCATTTATATTTGCATGAGTAAAATAAATTAAGGACATCCTAACTAATTATTAAAACCGAGTTAATGGTGAGACATACTACATTATCCTAATTATTTAAGAAGCTGGAAATGCTTTTGAGAATGCATGTCAATATTTGGGGAGGATTTGGAAGCAAAATAATCAGGATGTCTTTTAAATGTATAGCTTGCAGACAAAGTATAGATCCTCTTGGGTTTTAGTTGATGTTTTAGATGCATATTGTTTCAGAGTATTGGTTACTTATGTTTTATATTTTAACATTAATAACAGTATTTATTGTTCACTGGAGACTAAAATGTGTCAGTTAGGATCAGAATTGTTCACATGACAATAAGCTCATTTAACTCTCCCTACCCCATCCTCACACTTCTCACCAAATGAAAACCTCCCAAACCCTTGGCTTTCCATATTGGTAAATAGGGAAAAAAGAATCTGTATTAATTTCCTTCTGCTTGCTATTGGAATGATTATATCTGTAAGATATGTTAGGCAATTTGATAGCTTGGCCTTGGTGTCGATTTCTGAAGTTTAATTTGCTCCCCTAGACCAACTCTTACTTGCTCCCCAAAATACGTACAGTCTGAGTATGGATTCTCACTCTGTTCATTTATTACAAATAATTGTTCCTTTTTGTTGCCTTATTTAAAACTGATCAAATGAAAGAGAAATCCTGTGATTTCTAGATTTGGCTTTTTTTTTAGTATTGAGCATTTTAGTGTTATTTCTTACTGTACTTTGCATAGCAGATGAGAAATTCTGCCCTTTTGTTCAGAAAAAAAGACAGTGAAAGGGCTTAGGAAGTTACTGGAACGTGATGGATCCTATTTAATGTTTTATTTGTATCATGTTGGATGATCAGTTTCATAGATAAATTGTGTAAGAGATCTGATTCTCTCAGTGTTCTGTAGTGTTCTCTCAATTCAGGCTAGTAATGCACAAATTAAAATATTGTATATGAATAACAATCTATTCTATATACGTGCACCTTAAGTCCTGGCAAGTTCCTGACTGTCTTGCAGAGAACCCAAGCAAGGAGGCGCGAAGTGGCTTCGCATAGCTCGCAAACCCTGTGCTGTGGGTGTGAGCTACCATACAGCACGACACTGTACACAGATACCAAGACTATTAAAATGGGACAAGTAGGATTTAGATAATAAAAATTGAGAAACAATATTAAATTGGAAGTACATTTTTCTTACCAGCCCTTTCAGTTATAATTCAAGGAGAGTCACAGTAATAATGTGTGTTTATGAATATTTTATAAAACCAAGTACATAGAAATTTGCTTCTGTGGCTAAAATATTAATCTGGATTTTCAGTTGAATCTGGAATAAATATTTCTGACTATTTTTATTTCTAATTTCATTTTAGTTGCATGGGGTATTTTCATGTATGTGTGAATTTCGTTTATCAGTACATGCACTGAGAGTGCTTCCCTGTGTTTTACTCAACTAGTGAAACTCTAATCTTCCTGAAGCAGAATTTAGGGGAGTGGTTTTGAGCAGGACTGACATTCTGAGCAAGATTACCACTAAAAGCAGGTAGAGGAAAAAAATAGGATATTTGGATACATGTTTTGGAAAATATTTGAAAAACATTAAAAGGAAAGAAGCTTGATAGCTAGTTAAAAAAATTAAACACTCATCCTGGAGTAATCGAATTGATTCTTATTTTCATCTGCCAGCTTTGTATTTTGAACGTGTAACTGCTTTCCCCATCCCCACTTTACCCCACCCCGTGATACTCGCTTCTTAGTGACTTTATGAAAGCCCAAGCAGAAATTCCGTAGGAAATAATGAAATTGAGCAAACCCAAAGCTGCAAAGACAAAACCATACACAGTGGAGAAATAACTTTTGCTAATCCCCTTTGGTGACAATATTGTTACATGGTGCTAGTTGTAATAGCCAGAGATATTTTTCTTCTTAATTGAAATCCTTCTTAATAAGAAGAAAAAAAAGACAGCTATTTTGTTATTTGAATGCTGAGTTGTAATATTTCTTTCAGGCATTCCTATCTCTCATTAACAGACAGCATACCCTGAACACATCTACTGCTTTGCCCCTTAAATGGGTTAGTAAACACGTTTTCTAAGTGAGTCAGAATCAAATTTTATGCATTGGTACAACATTCTATGAATTCATAGTTGCATTATAGATAAATGGTTTTGATCCCTAAGCTAAGCATCCAGGCACAAGATAGGCAAGATGTGCAACAGCTGTGATTTACTTTGAGCCAATAAATCTTATCTTTGTGTCACCAAATGTTATATCATTGGCTTGAGGCCTGTTTTGAATAGCGCAGCATGTGGAAAGAAGAAATGGTGGCCCTTATTTTGGAGAATTATATTCTGAGACAGACATAACTTCAGCATTTTGGACAACTGTTGAAATTGTAAGAAACCGGAGTATAGAAAAAGAAGATGTTTGATAGAATAAGATGTGAAAATCTAAAATCTGAAATTTAAAAACCTTCTAGTCAAGAACACAGATTACCAGCACACTACTCAAGAAAGAGGTGGTATAGTGTTCATAATCTCAACGCTCAGTTATTTTGCAGTGAGACCCACTTATGTGGCTTGATAATGAATTTGACATTGACAGGAATGGAATGAAGGATGGAAGAAATTTAAAAATATGCTAGTAAAAACTGATGTCAAACTGCTACATTTGTATTTTATCCTTGCAATGTGGAAGAAGCTTTTCAAAGTCATTGATTCAGAGAGGAAAATATGAATACGAGAAAGGAATTGCATTGAGATTGTTTAGATTCATGTGTCATCTACTGACAGAATGGAATTACAGTGCTTTTAGAAGGCTCTTGGTGCAGTAGTCTGGAGACTGAAATACTCTAAACATACACAACATAGATTTAGTACAAGCACTTGAAATAAACCTTTTTTTAGGCAGCAATTGTCTTACATGGAGATAGATAGTTGTTTTAAGGTGTAAGATGACTGTTAGCTTGCCATACAATAACCACACAGGCTTTAGCTTTTCTCCAGAAACTATCTTCAAAGGTTTCCAAGTACTCCTGTATACTGAAGAGATTAATGCAGACATGAAATTTGGTATCTGTAAGATACCAAATGGTACTTCTATGAAAGTCTGTATATTTGTTTTGAATAAAAACTTAAGCCTTCTTATTTTCCTGGTTATATAGTCAATCAGTTAATAAGGAAAAGATGGTTTACCTATAACTGTGGTAGTAGATGCAGGTCTTCTTCCTGAGAAGTATTTTATTTTTCCTTGGTTGAACGTGTCTCTTAGACAGCACGTTCAAGAAACACTGCTTATGAAAAAGGACATGAAATCTCAAATCAGTACAAAGATTGCTTCTATGTTGTGCTTTACTGAGCAATAAGGAATTGCTGGAGCTGACATTAACTTCTGTAGGGCCTTAATACTCAGTAAACAAGTTCCACAGTTCTCTATGACTGAAATGCAACACTGCGTTCAGTGTTTCTCATAAGGCATTAAAGTCATAGAAAGCACACTTTTCTTGCCTGTTTTAAGAAAAAACATATTTGAATTTCAGAAAGGTTGCTTTCAGCAGCTTGACTCCGTAAACACCTAACAACATCCCTCTTTAGAGATACCAGAATTTTGTGGGACACTTCCTTACTCAAATTAATAATTTTGTCTTTGATTACTAATTTTCATCCCAATAATTTGACCGGACAGATGAGGTGATTTTGTGCAGTGACTGTCTGGTATGTCCTAATGACAGCAGTGAAGGTTTTTGTATTTGGCATTTTTGAATTTCAATTAATATTTTGAGTGAAAGTAACTATCTTCTGTGGGCAAAATCCTCTTCAATCTAAACTGTGAATCTCTGCAGATAAGAGATCAGATTCTCTGCTGTGTTGATTAGAAGAGTGAATTTTGACTTGAATGTTTTGAAAACTGATGCATATGAGCTTCCATTTTATATCAAAATTCAAATTTATGTAAATAATTTTTCTTTTAAATAGTCCCAGTAATATTTCCTGAATTTCTGTGAATAGAAACTATTATTTAGAACTAATACCTGCCTTCACATAGATCACCTTATCTGAAAGGATAGGATTATCTTACAACTATTCAGTGGCAGAGTTTGACTTGGATAATGTGCTGTGCTGGCTTAGAGGAAAAATCCTCAGGTCCAGAATCCTGTCTCCCAGCATGGCCAGAAGCAGATGCTTAGGGAAGATAAGAACAGAGTGATAGCTGATAAGACTTCCCCAGAACCATCTCTCAGTTTCTATGAGTCTGGGACTCTCTTTTTAATTGCTTTTTGCTAAGACATCATTATTTGAGAGGAAAGAAACAGGAATGCTGTAAAATTCTTCATTTTAAAGAGAGATCTTAATGACCTTAAATGAATCTCAGAAATAAGTGAGATTTCTTGTACGGAAGAAAGGTGCAGAATTATTCTGTTTTACCTAAGAAACATTTTGAGCTAGGTCTTGTTCACCCAGTACATTTTGTCTCCCGTAAAGTCTGGTCTGCATTTTTAGATATTATGTTTAATTATATAGTTTCCAATTTATTGCTTGTTAACTGAATAGAAATAAGATGTTTGTGGCTATGATGCTAATTTGGGAATGAGGAAATCTAGGACAAGTTCACATACTTGGAATACTGTAGCCTGGTTCGTCAATGGATAGTAAGTGTGTGTTTCTGAAATCAGACATGCAGTTCGTGGGTACAGGTCCTATATGCTGATGAACTCCCATTCTCAGAGCTAAATGACTGTGTCTGTCTGTTACTGTACAAGGGATGAAACAGTCTTTCAGGTGAACTGCGCAATACACAGATAGGAGGCTTAGTTTTCCCAGCTATACTGAGGTCCGGTATGCCTGCTGCTTCTTGAACCTGCTTGAAAGCAATGTGTGTGGTTAGTAAGCTGGCCGGGGAGATGGCTCTGCTGAACCTCCAGTGACTTAGTGGAAATCAGTTCAAGTACAGATGCCGAAGTATCATTTCTTTTCCCTTTATGCAGCATATCCTAGGCCCTATAGTCATAGAGAATAGAGAGCTGACAACTGAAGGTAGCGATAATTCATGTGTCAAGATCCTTTTAGGTTGCAGACTGTAGCTTAGAGTACACATCCTTCATGTGCTCGCGTGGCATCTAGCACAGCAGTGTGTGTGTCAGGTCACTGCATGCCGCTAATTGTAATACCAAATAAGAGTTTAAAGCGTTGTGGGCGGTGCTTTGTTTTCAGTAACTACATGTAAGCCTACTGAGCTATAGCAGTATTACTGAGAGCACATCTAAATAATTTTACATACAAAATACTTAGAAAAGGTCTTATTTTCATGAGAATGTATATATACAAATTTTCTGCTGACATCTGATGGAAAGGTGATGGTTGTAAAGGTTTTTAGTCATCACGATTATTTGCTGAAGTAATTTATCTTCTAAGCAGTTGTTATGAATTGGAAAGGATTTTACTGATGTGTAATGTATGCCTTAGAGACAGAGGGAAAAAATTCTTTCTAATCTTGCTTTTCAAATGAGGTGATTATCCACTCCTGAGCAGTATGCCTGGAACACAGCCAGCTGCAAACTACAGATATTTTTTCAAAGGTTAGAAATGCAAAATCCATTGCATAATTCACTGCTAACAAAACCTCTGATTATCTTCATTATCTACCATTATTATTAAATTTATTTTGTAAAATGTCTCATAATTTAACCTTACAATTTGCAAATTCTGCTTAACAAAGGCAGACTATTTTATCTTGAAATGAATTAAACCCATAGTCTTTACTTTCATTTATTTCAAAAGATTTTTTAAAAATTTATTTACCAAATCTGCTAGCAGTGCGAGTATTTGTATGAGCTTGAAAAAGACAATGTTCTGCCAACAGGAGAAAAATGCAACCTAATCCTTTTATGCTTATTGAATGGGGAGGGTGTTAGTGGCTTTCATCACTATTTTAGAGGTTCATCACTAGGAGTAACTTTGAGCAATTTCCAGATGACTGTTCTGTAGTTTCACTGAAAAAAACCCAAGTCTACAGAGAGTAACAACACCTAATTGTTACATCTTAGTAGGTACTGCTTATAGGGAATATGTCAGTTATTAATGCCTTCAAATCTAATGTCTGTTGAGATTTGACTGATTAAAGTGATGCTGTCAGTCCTTTCCTGTAACCTTTTAAAGAAAATTTCATTTTTTTTTTCCTATACATGAGTGCCCATGAAACTGTTCACAGGACTTGAAGGTCAATAGCGATAAAAAGAAGTCTTTTTGAATAGGTCTTATACACTGTGAATCAAGAAACTCTAAATTTTGAGTGCAAGTGGTTGGGTATGAACTGCTAACCTGATACTTAAACCATGAGTCATTAAAAAGTTAAGCATCTCCATTTTCTTTCACAAATGAGGCCTTTCCAGTGATGGCCCTCCACAGCTTCTGTAAATTGACAGTCTCAATATTCTAACCACCTTCCCCTCCAGCCATCTAACAGTCATCTATTGAATGGATGCTATTGGAGTAAGGTCCTTGAGAAAGGTAATGGCAGTAAAAGGAAAAAAGTTAAAGGCAATTCTGTAATATTAACATATGGAAAGTAACCTCTCTGTAAACTAAAACTGAGCCAGGATGAGAGCAGTAGTTGTTCAGTGAAACCACAGCATTTTCTCACATGCTGGTGTAGTAGTTTAAAGAGCAAAAGACATTCCATGGCTAATTAACTATTGTTTTCTTTGGTTTCAGGGTGAGAAGGTGGTGTGCATTAGATATGACTGATCAATATCTGCTATTCATTTCTGCAATACATGTACATGTTCCATATTTTACTCAGAATGCAATCTGCTTGCTGACTGATCTTTGTTATAGCAAGGTGGTAATGCAGGACAGTCTGCTCCGTTATAAAAGCATTGCCTGTGAATTCAGGGATGTGTATTTTGGAAATTCTGGGCTGTTGGGGTATCTAGTATACTGCAGCTGTTGTAGGTTTAAGCAAAATTTCTGCAAGACTGCAACTGAAATAATAACACAGAGAAACATGCTTTTGTTATCTCAGAACTTTAGTTTAACAACCAACAGTTGAGTGAGAATTAAAGTAAACATAATGGTGAATAATAATGGATATATAATTTTCTTTCCTGTTTGCCTGTTCAGTGATTTTTGTTTTTCCAAATGAATTGGAAATTAATTCATGACTACCTCAGATTCACAGTAGACACAGCTAAGTAACCAGGAAGTGGTAAGAGAATTTTTTTTGCCTTAGCTACACAGCAAGACACTAGTGGCTACTCTCCAGATAACTAGCAAGTCATGTATTTTAATGCCACCTATTTTCAGATGCTGCTCATTCTCACTTACCCCACACATTTCCCTCGTTTTGTTAAAAATCATTCTTTCTTCAGGCTTTCCATGCGAATCTCTTGCTCTTTTCTAATTATAAAATCCTAGGATGGTTCAGGTTGGAAGGGACCTTAAAGACCATCTTGTTCCACCCTCCCTGCCATGGGCAGGGACACCTCCCACTAGATCAGGTTGCTGAAAGCCCCATCCAACCTAATGTTATGTTTTGATTATGTTAAGCATATTAAAATAATAATTAGATGATAAATTGAAGCTCTGAAACACTAAATAGCACCAAATTTGTAGTTGTCTTTAGCTATTTCCCCTTCTGAACTATCCTAGCTGAAGGCAGGTGGTATAAAATTATATGTAATCATAAAATTATAAAACATGTGCACTGTGTGAGGGTGAGGAGTTAAGGTTAAAAAGAATATTGTGAATCTGGAACTTAACATGTTGCTGCTACAATTAACAAATTTAAATAACTTGTTTTGATAATTCATAACTTCCTACTTTATAGTATAGTGATAGCGTACAACTAGACACGATCAGTGCTGTATGAACCCTGACTGCTCTTGGCACTGCCTCTGAGCCTCTACAGCTAAGCTACCAAATTTAGAGTGGCTATTGTATGAGCTGGAGGCACTGGGGGAACATAGACCATCTCTTCTCTTCAAAAGATGTGTTTGGTGGTTTTCTGGCTTGTCTGTTTAGAGAGTGTAAAGTACTTTCTTTCCTTTGGACTTGAGGGAACCCTAGCCTTACATCTGGCCAGCAAGGAGATGGGGAAACAGTCTTGATAAAAGAGGCTAAGAAAAAAAAATTACTGAAAGACCTCTAACTACAATGTTGATTTTGTAATTTTTTTTTTGACGCACTCAACATTTTCTAAAAGCACTCATGGAAAAGAGAAAGACTCAAATTAAAATAGTGTTAAGGACATGGATCTGTTGGAAAGGGTCCAGAGGAGGGCCACAAAGAAGATCTGAGGACTGGAGCACCTCTTCTATGATGACAGGCTGAGGGAATTGGGTCCATTTAGCCTGGAGAAGGCTCCAGGAAGATGTTATGGCAGCCTCCTAGTACCCGAAGGGCACCTACAGGAAAGTTGGGGAGGGACTTTTCATAAGGGCATGTGGGATTAGGACAAGGGCAATGGTGTTAAACTAGAGCAGGGGAGATTTAGATTAGACATTAGAAGGACTAAGTTGTTTACTCTGAGGGTGGTGAGACACTGGAACAAGTTGCCCAGAGAAGCTGTGGACGCCTCATCCCTGGAAGTGTTTAAGACCAAGTTGGATGAGGCTCTGAGCAACCTGGTCTAGTGGGAGGTGTCCCTGCCCATGGCAGGGGGTTTGGAACTAGATGATCTTTAAGGTCTCTTCCTACTCAAGCCATTCTATAATTCTATGATAATTTTCAATGGAATTTTACAGAAGAAATGCATTTCTAAAGTTTGAAGTTTCTGTTGCTGCAAACAGTGATTCTTTAAAATGTATTTTCTTATTTGAAGTTTGTTGGATTTTATTTTAAATGAAGGAAAAGATGAAAAATCTAAATTGCAATTTTCTGTTAATTCTATCGATGTGTTATACTTACAACTTTTATTTTTAGACCATCATCTAGAAGAGGTAAAGTATGTGAAAGCAGAAATATCTTAAAATAAATAGCAAAAGACTTGTTTGGATTCTGTTAGCCCTCTTGTTCCTGTTGTGGGTGGGGATGAAAATTGTCTTGGAGAGAAAAGAAAATAGAAAAGATCACTTAGGGCATTTAGCAAGAGCCAACAGAAACTGGAAATTCACATCTAGTTACACTTTAAACTTCCTGGAAATGTCCTGAATTGTCAACAGCACTGACAAAACACTTCAACTTTATTCATATATACTTTCTATTTATTGAAATTTATTTTCTAAATGGCTTCTGACTATTTTCAGTCAGGCTTTTCTGCAAAAAGTCATGTTAGTAACTGATGGTTTGACCCTGGCTGGAAGCCAGGTGCCCACCAAACTGCTCTATCACTTCTCCCTGTCTCTTCCTCTCAGCTGGACCAGGGGGATAAAATAAGATGAAACGTGTAGGTTAAGACAAAGGCAGTTTAATGAAAAGTGAGGCAAGGCCACGTACTGAAGCAAAAGAAAACAGAGTTATTCTTTACTTCCCATCAGTAGGCCATGTCCAGCCTGTGTGGGGAAGCAGGGCTCCGATATGGGTAGCGGTTGTTCTGGAGGACACACAGATGACACCACCCATCCCACCTCCACTTTTTTTTCCTCTAGCTTTTATCATTAAGCTAATGTCATATGGTATGGAATAGCCTTTTGGTCAGTTTGGGTCAGCTGTCCTGGTTATGGCCCCTCCTCAGATCTTGCCTACCCCATCCCACTGGGGAACAGGGGAATGTTAGAAAACCAGCCTTGGTGTTGTGCAAACCCTGCTCAACAGTAGCCACAACATGGGTGCGTTATAGACACCTTTTCCAGCTCTCAATACAAATTACAGCACTATGAGGGTTGCTACAGGGAAAATTAAGTCCATCTCAGTCAGACCCAATACAGTAATTTAAAAGTTCTTCATCAAATGTATTGTTTATGCATGAAAAGTCACTTCCACAAATGCGTAAATGAAGCCATTTCATAGGTTTATAAATAACAAGCCAACTCCAAGTGAGACACCAAGTCATAGAGACTAGAGCATAACACTACCACACATCTAGATTTCTCAGGTGTCTTTGGTGATGATGTTTTTTTCCCCCCCTTCAAAAAGGTGGGCTTTTCTGGGGACTGAGGAAATTGGCCATCTCTAAGTTGCAGGTTCAAACAGCACTCCTAAATCATTTATGGCCACAAAAATCCCAAAGAAACAGGCATTTTGGAATATGCTGAACCTGCTGATCATGCATTGAGCAAAAGACATGCACACATTTGACTGTATTTGCATGTATTCACTGCACATGCAGACCTAATATCTTTATTGTTTTCATGTACAGATGCTAGAAGATCAGTGTTACACAGGCTCACTGTAGGTATGGAGGATCAACATAGAATCATGGAATTGTTTTGACTTGAAGAGACGTTTAAGATCATGAAGTCCAACCATTAACCTACCCCTGCTAGATCACCACTGAACCATGTCCCCCAGAACCACATCTATATGTCCTTTGAAGACCTACAGGGGTGGTGACCACCACTTCCCTAGGCAGCCTGCTCCAGTGCTAACATCCCCAGTCCTCATTTGGCATATGCCAGTCTACTTTTCCTTCATTATAGATACTGTACTCCTGAAATAAGTGTCCACATGCTTAGTCTGCTGTGAGTTACACAAGTGGATCGGGGTTCCTACAAGAGGAAGAATCCCTGCTTTTAGAAGAATTGGCAGGATGCACTCTGCATTTGCAGCTCTGCCTTACGTATTCCTCATGGTCTGTAGAGTCATATCTACTGAAAAATGAACATGAAGTTAATGCAGTTTGGCCTTGGGGAATCAAATGACTGCAGAATCTGACATAATCGTGGCAGGCTCATGCTCTATTACCTGCTCATTAAAAGTTGTAGTTCCTGGTCTAGGATCAAGCACAATTCATCTTGGCTGACTTAGCAGATGGAAGTCTAAGTCTTCTGTAATGAAAGCCTACTGAGAAATGCAATGTGATATTAAAAATTGTTAAAGAAATTGAAGTTAGATTTTTTTTCCCCACTTACCTACTTATCTGCTTTTTGGAAAGGAGATTTGTATAGTTAGTGTAAAGTTCTGCAGTCATGAATCTTCTGCTGCAGTTCTGTTGAAAAGTACTGTTCTCGCAGTTGTACTGAATAACTTAATAGAGCAGTTCTAAACATATGTCTACGTTGAAAGGGTTAGGTGGGTTTTTTTACAGCATTTATTATGTATAGGGCTAACATACAGAATAGCTTAAGTCAGCAGTGCATTGAAAACAGCTCAGCAGCAGAGAAGCAAGCCTGTAAGCCATATGTGCTGTAATCTAGCCTGAAGGTATATTGCATTGCAATGCTTATGTTCCACTTAAATCTGAAGATGATTTATAAAGGGTAGAGAGTTACATCTTTTCAGAACCAATTTAATACCAGCTAGATTATACTGGAGATCCTGGGGGAAATAGGAGGTATCGAACAATTTCAGGGAAGCAAAACTTGGGCGGGAATTTTGTCAAAACCACCGAAGGGTAACGATATTTCAAGTGTAGGAGAAAAAACTGAGAAGTAGATCAGAATGGAACCTGGTGAGGAGTAAGCACAGTAAAGAGGCCTTGCAGAGTAGCATGAGTATATCGGATTGAGGCCAGTAAAACTCTTCGGTTCACCTATAGGTTGCAAAAGCAGGATTCAAAAGATCATTTGGCTGTAGATAAGCATGCAACAGTAGATGTTTGTTGGCAAAAGAAGCTAACAATCCCCCCCTCAAACCAAAATCCTCTCAGATCACTATACATGTTAAATTAAAAACCTATCAAAGAGCTTGCTTTATTCCCCCAAGAATGATGTTCAGCTTGTGAATCAAGTACATATGTAAAGCAGTTCATTAAACACAGACAGGAATATTATACTGGGTATTTCACTTTATCACCACATTTGCAGTTGTGTACTGTCTCCCATTTTTAATGCTAATTTAATTGATCTTTCTCCATGGGGGAAAAAAAAAGTAGTGAAAGTATCTTTCTACACAGGTGAAAAGATGTAGAAGCGTTAAGTTCCATGAACCCTCTCTGCAGCTGTCTAGGGTTAGGTGCAAGGGATTCAGGAGAAAGCTAATGACTCTATAATGAGCACTGATTAGAATAAATTCCAGCTTCAAGCCAGTCCTGTTTCTAGGAGCAGAAGAAATTGGATTTCCTATGCATACTCCTTTTTATTGCCAGAGAAATGCAGCATGTGTTTTCTGGAGATTGATTTCCTTTTTGTCACAGCATTGAGCTGAGGCAGGAAAAGTGAAGAGAAATAAAGCAAAGCCATTATTGAAAGCAAAACATTTTTACCGAGAACCCTGTGTGCTTTGGCCCTTAATCACGGATCTTGACAACACTGATGGAGCTTTAGTGGTACGCTGCACAACACAAATCAGCATTTGCTTGTCTCAGCAAGATAAAATTTCTGAATCCCGAGGAGAGTAAAGAATGATAGAGTACTCGCCCTCCATGTTCTCAGGAACACCTCTTTTCCTCCCAGTTGGAAGTTCAAAACTGTACTTGGAGTGATGCAGAAGTTTAACCTAACTCTCCATCAGAAGTAGGAGGGAATCTTATGCCAATCAGAGGAAAT
Organism: Baryphthengus martii; assembly: GCA_013396935.1. Classification (NCBI taxonomy): domain Eukaryota; kingdom Metazoa; phylum Chordata; class Aves; order Coraciiformes; family Momotidae; genus Baryphthengus; species Baryphthengus martii. The sequence continues at coordinate 82,248 of VWZK01004036.1, read as the reverse complement.
GACCTGTTGACACCTTTATTCATAAAATGCCTCTGGATCCAGCAAATCATTACTCCTGTCTTCACTTCAGAGGACATTAGAGTAGTGTTTAGGTAGAAATCCAGTATTTTCTCCAATTTCAAGAGCACTCTTAGGTAACTAATAGGTGAATATTAGATTTTCCTGGAGATGACAACCTGAGTCATGACTTTCAAACTGTGCTCGTGTTACATGCTTCTTGATCTTCAGGTACACTGTAGTGACTTGTGTGCAGGGTCTATTGCACTGTAAGCAAATCTCTGAGATTTCCAATAAACTGAGACCACTGCAGATGCGAACAGTTTTTTCTCTGAGACACTAATTTGTTCTGTTGTTGACAAGAAATAACTTTCAGTTGAAGCAGATGAAGCATCAGTAGTTCTTTCTTGCTTTGCCATTCAAAAATACCTGTTTTTGTAGTGCTCCATCTTAAATTGTTTTTGACATATTTGTCTAGTGCACTTGCACCATTGCTCATCTGCTCATAGAAGCACTTTATCTTGCTTGTAGGCAGTTTTCTGGAGCCTGTGCAGAGCATTGCAGTGTTGTGACTGGATTTCTATTTTAATCCAATGTAAAATCAGTTTTGTGTATACTACAGTCACAGTATAGAAACATCCTTAGTTTCCATTAAGTAGAGCTGACTACATCAGAGGCAACACTAGTGGACACATGACTTGGTGTTCTGAGTTTCTTATGATTGACTACAAAGTAAGAATTGATAGCTACATGGATAACAGTACAGATCATATTGAAAAAGTCTAAGCCTGCTAGTTCTTTTAATAGTGAGAGGGTGCAAGTAGTCACTGGGAAAGTTTTGCCTTATTTTCTTGTGTAAAACTTCACTTCAGTTACACTATTTACTTCAAAGCTTCCTGTCAAGACTAGTTCTGCAAGGTATCCATAACTAATAGGAGCTTCACATACTGAGTTCCTTTCATGTCTCCTCCTGTCGCTAACATTCATCTCTGCTTTTATCCAAGAATCTAGAATCCTTGTTTCAGGGAGAGCTTACATTTGTCACAGGGTACCACTGCACTAATTCACAGATGCATCAGATTCCTGATTTGGAAGGTTTGGAGTTTTTCTTGTGATACTGGAAATACTGCAGGGATACCTATGAGGTTTTAGTTTACAGAAGCTGGATGTTTTTGGTAAATTAATAATGTCTAGGAAGTTCATCCCTTTATAGCTCATCTAATCCTTCAGCTCCATAGTATTTTTATTGCTCTGTGTGTGCACATAAGACTTGTGAAACTGGTTATGTCAAAACGATCTTGTTGGCTGACGTGCCTTTGTTTTGTGCATGTAGTAAAGCACGCAGTTGCGTGGTGCATTTCAGAAGTCTATGTCTGAGCTCAGTTCACCCCAGCTAAGTAACTGCAAAGGTCAGGCTTATAAGCATACAACAATAAAGTGCACAGAGAAACATATGTACTGAAAGTATGTTGTTTACCCCATCCAAATCACATACCACGAATCACAGTTGTCAGGCCTAACCAGAATTAACTGTTTTCTTTGTTTTGACTATTTTTAATGCGGTTCTTATAATCTCTGCTTATTTATTTAGAATCCAGTGTTTAGTCAAAAATGTGTAATTTAAAGTAGCAGAAACATTTTGTGGAAAGAACTAATGAATTTTTATTGTAAATGTCTTTTTCCTGGCACATAGATGAGAATTTGAAAAAACAATCTTGCAGGGTGATCTAGATAGTTTGGAGCATTAGACTGTGATTAATGGGATGAAAGTTAACAAGCCTAAATACCAGATTCTGCACCTAGGACAGAGTAATGCCAGGCACAAGTATAAATTGGGAGAGGAGTGGCTGGAGAGCAGCCCAGCAGAAAGGGTCTGGGGGTGCAGGCCGGCAGCAGGCTCAAACTGAGTGCCCTGACAGCCACAAGGGCAAACAGCAAACACCTGACAACCAGCTGGTCAAAAGAGGCCATTATCCCACTGCATTCAGCATTGGTGCGGCCTCACCTGGAGTACGGTGTGCAGTTCTGGGCCCCACAATTTAAGAGGGATGTTAGGCCCTCAAACATGTCCAGAGGAGGGCAGCAAAGCTGGTGAAAGGGCTGGAAAGCATCTCCTATGAGGAGCAGCTAAAGACTTTGCGATGGTCTAGTTTGCAGAAAAGAAGGCTGAAGGGTGACCTCATGGCTCTCTACAGCTTCCGAGGAGAGGAAGGAGACAGGGAGGTGCTGATCTCTTCTCGCTAGTATCCAGTGATAGGACACACGGGAATGGTTCAGAGCTGTGCCACGGGAGGTTTAGACTGGACATTAGGAAGCATTTCTTTACAGAGGAGCTGGTCAATCACTGGAATGGGCTTCCAAGAAAGGTGGTCAGTGCCCTAAATGTGTCGGGGTTTAAGAGGCATTTGGACAATGTCCTTAACATGCTTTAACTTATTTAGCTCTGAATTGGTGAGGCTGTTTTGACTAGATCATTGTAGGTCCCTTTCAAATCTATTCTAAAAACAATATTTGCTTTAACAAGGGGAGATACTTAATGGCATCCAGCTAGTAAGAACTAATAAACCAGTGAGTGATTGTTTTTAATAACTTTAATAGCCATGCATTATCCTTTAGTGCCCTATGTGACTGCCAAGTTCACAGAATTATTTTCCTTTAGTTTTGGTAAGAGCAGGTTAGATTCTAAATGTATGCTTTCAGTACACTTTAAATAAAAGTCTAAGCTGAAAATTGAAAAGAACTCCTCTGTTTTCTGCATAGCCATCAAAGCATGACCTCTTACTGGCAGAAGAAATTGAAAACTAATTTCAAGGTTCAGGATTAATTCTCTGTCAAAGTGACAGAAGGGATCCTACACTAGAATACATTGAGCATAGATGTACAACCTTTATCTGTTCCTTTCAGTGTGTAAGTTATTACTTTGACTTCATGGTTCCATAGCACGAGCACTTTAAGAGTTACATGTCTGTGAGTCTGGTTTAAATATCTACAAATACATAGTTTTTACCAAATAAATCAAGCAGTTTGTTTCCTATTATTGTCACTGATCTCTACTGATGACCTTTTCCTGAATGTGTGTTTTCCGTCTTCCCTACAGCAATTGCTTAGAAATGATTGTCATATAAGGAGTTGGCTATGGCAAACAGGAAACGTCAAAGCACTACAGCCAGCATGCTGGATCACAGAGCAAGAGCTTGCCCTACTTCATCTCACAACAGGGAGCCTGGAAATGAAGAAAGTGACCTTCCTATTGAGGATTACGCAGCAAAGGAGGCAGAACTAGCAACTGTCAGACAAGGAAGTCCTGCGCCTGTGGAACATGAGTGCAATGATCATAGTGGAGATGGTGACTCCAGCTCTGACTATGTGAATAACACCTCTGAGGAGGAGGACTATGATGAAGGCTTGCCAGAAGAAGAGGAGGGGATCACATACTACATTAGATACTGTCCAGAGGATGACAGTTACTTGGAAGGAATGGACTGCAATGGGGAAGAGTATGTTCCCCATGAGGAACACCATGTTGAAACAGATGAATGTCAGGAAGCTGTAGAAGAATGGGCTGAGGGTAAAATTCAGCACCAAGATGAAAATGAGATGACAGACAGGCAAGAGTGGCAGGAAGGTCAAGATAATGGCATTCAGATTTTGGAGGATGAAGTGTCATCTTTGGAGATTCAAGACCAAGAAGAGAACGTACAGTACTGTCAAAGTGAAGGTGGCTATCCAGACTATTACCAAGCAGAGGCCAATGGAAACTCACAGGGAATATCACCATACCATTCTAGAAGAGAGGATGCAGAACTGGAAGAGCAGGAAGAAGACATTGACCAGATTGTAGCAGAAATCAAAATGAGTATGAGCATGAGCAGTATTAATAGTACAACAGAAATGAGTCCAGAGCACACTGGGACTGAAAACATGGCACAAGACTATAAAGAGACTTGTTCAAAGGGAGAAGCTGTTCACAGTGCTAGCAGGCATGAGGGGAGGCCAAAATCACTGAATATCCCATCTGCCTCTAAGCATAGTGGAGATGTGCCTAGAGGTTTTAAAGCAAAGTCAAGAACCCCAGATGACAGGCAGAAGTGGCCACAAGAGCAGGTATGAGGTTCTCTGTTTAACCAGACTCAGAGATATTATGCAAATGTTGTGTTATTTACTCCAAACAGAATTAGAGAGCAATATTTGTACTTTTTCACTCTGTATTGCATTCACAGCCACATAATCACATTGTATGTTTAGAAAAAGGTGCTGAATGAAGTCAATTTAGATAGAGAACTAGGAAAAAGGCTTTGCACAGAGAACAGACAATTCCAAGTAAAACAATTCCAAATGGATGGGGCAAAATTAGCTTATTTACACTATACTTATTCTGTAGTGACACACTAGATAAAAGTAATCACTAAAGCAATAAAGCAGGAGTCAATGGAAAAAATCCTCCAAGTACTTCACTGCTGACCCCAGTTTTGTTTTCATTACACTGTGTGCCAAGGCTGGGTACAGCATATGTACACATCTGCAAAAAGTGCCTGCTTATTGCCATGGTTTTGTACTAGCTGGGCATATTTTGACCTTGGCAAGAAGGAAGAAGTCCGAGCTTTACTTGTATTTAAATGCTGTTAAGCATTTTTTTTCCACAAGAATGGTGTAGATGTTAAACCATGCATGATCTTTTCTTGTTCTAATGTTGAGCACCAGAAAAAAAGAATCTGGGAATGAAGCTCATACTTCTCTTCCTCTAGAAAAGCTTGAAGTTTTCTTCTTTTTTTTAAACGTTCAAATTGAACATGCTTGCTTCCTTAGAGACACATATCTAATTTCCTTTACTCCAAGGTCAGTTTAAAACTTTAACTTTGCATCTCTGGAGTTGTATGCAGCTGAATATTAGTTATCTTCTGCAAGAAAGAGAAATCTACCTAAAAGAGGTAAAACATAACATGTATTTAGGTGATAAAGTAGTAAGGATAAATGAATTATCTTGCCTTTAATTAAAATGCTTTATTAAACTTCAGAGGTGTATGTTTCCTTCCTAAGCTTCAAATCTGTAAATACCATGATTTTCTATAGTGAAGTGCCCCATAGTTAAACAATTTAATCTAGGTGATTCCATTAAAAAAGACATTAAAATGTATCAATTCCTCTTAAAAACAGTAAAAGGAAATGAAATGTTTAAGTATCTGCTGATGAAACAGGTTGAGCTTTATTAGAATTGGAACAAAAAAATCTTGGGGAGGGGTATTTTCAGATTTCCCATATCTACAGCAAGTATTTAACATTCATTTCTACATTCTGCTTTCAAAAGTATAATTAGAACCAGATTGTGTAACTTGCTACATTCAGTGCCTTACCACCAGCATAAAACTTCTAGCTTGTGTGAATAAGTTTGGTCATCTTGAATGGTTTGATTAGTTACATGGTATTGACTAGGAGCAGAGAGGTCTAGTTAGCATGGTTTAGACTAATGATGGTCTTTCTGGCACAGTACACCAGCAGCTGCTACTGGGAGTATTGTTTCTTGTAAGTTTTGACAGTACTTGCAGAACAAAAGAGAAGATGAGCTCTTGAATAAGAAAGCTAGTGAGTTTTTCTATATGCTGGAATAAGAAATTGTTGTGGGTTTTGTTGTGTTTTGTTTTTTCCCCCCAAATGATTACTAATTCAAAACAAAATTCAAAATAGACTTTCATTTCAACATCTTTTTGTACTCTTTCAAGGTTTTTTTGCCAGACTACTAACAACTCAGGGTTTTCTAGCACCAGGATGTTGATATAACTGACATTGGTGTGAAAATAAACAAAGGGACCAAAGTATTTCTGAGTTGCCTGTCTGCACTTTAATTGTTATTTCCCATCATTCTTGGGCCAATGCCTAATCTTTTTTTTAATAATGCAGGAAGTGCTGCTGTGATAGGGAGCTACTGGTTGACATGTAGCCATTGAGTTTTGACAGTCACTCTCCATAAAAATCACAAACTATTGTCTAATGGATAGAGAAACTGGAGATACAGCACTACTAGTAACACATTTCAGTTCAGCATGAAGAGATAAACTAGGTGACAAGACACGCACTTCATTTTTAAGAAAGGAGACAGGACAAAGCTGCTGTGGGCACCTTCACCAAAGAGAAGAGCATGTAGGCCACAAAGCATAAGGGTGTCAAGCAGCTTTTCATACGGAGATACAGAAGCTCACAAATGGAGGCATTAGGAGATCATCCTCCTCCTCATCCCAAGCTTCCAGGGATATAAAGGAAGGATAAAAATTTCAAATGTTCTTTGGCAAGCATTACTTAAATGTGTTTATCATAGCAAGACTGGTCTTCTCTTCCTGTCTTCTGTCCACCTACTGCATGTTGCTTATCTTCAGGTTTATCTAAAAATATCGGGCTCATTGTGAGGGAATTAGAATAAGAGTACAGTATCCATATCTGCCAAAGTGAGTTTTTTACTTAATGGGTCCTTAAATGTCTGTAATGAGGTGTGGCAGGACCTTTAACATAGATATTGGACCTCCAAGAATTTAGATAAAGTGCAGAGGACTTTGTTTTTCTTCTGAGGCATTCAATACTTTTAATAGTTACTGAAAAAATGTCTAAGGAATGGATGTAGTTAGTGTACTGTCTAAATAAACTTGTATCTCATTTGTGAAACTGAGGTACTCAGTATTTTAGTTACAATAATTATGTTTTTACATAGCAAAAGGAGAAAAACCCCAAGGCCACTTTGGGTAGATTTGCATGCTAAACTTGTTTGTGGGGAATTTGCTTGGAAGATTCTTGGTTTTGTCATCTAAAAGACTTCAGTTATAATAAGTGTGCATCACAGTAGAAAATACCATAGTGAGAAGGATGACAGAAGCATGCATACTGCATACAGAACACTTTTTTGCCCAAATTCTTTAAGCAAATGTAGATTTGAATGATTAAGTTGAACCAAGATCCTGTGTGTATCTCAGTTTCTGTAAGTAAGCAAACAGGAAGTGCATTTTGTAGTTTTACACACATACAGAGCTGTCCTTAGCTTTTTTCATGTTTATGCTTCCTCTCCTCCTTTCCTGCATCCCATAGGTGGTAATACCGCTGCCTAAAATTTCAGGTTAGTTACCAGTAACTGTTACACAATGTATTTTTACATACTTTTAAAAATACATAGTTATTAACTTAGCCCATGATAAATGCTAACAATTGTCTTGCATACAAAATGTTAAATAACTACTAGACAAATGCAGTTTTAAAGTTTCTGGTTGCTAGGTTTGCTTTCAGCCATTGATCTCCAGAGAAGAGTAGTCACTTCTAAGAAAGACTCAGTCTACAAAGAATGGAAAACAAAGCAAGCATCTCCAGTCTTAACCGTACATGCTCACCCATGAAAACTCTGTTACAGTATGGGGGAGTCCCAGGCCCATCCTGCTGCTCCCTCACAGCATTTGGAACTTGAGTTTTTCCTATTGCACCCATAAGACATCTGCAGAGAACGATGGCATTGCCTGTTATTTTGCTAAGTTAATGCTAACTCTATAGAGTCAAGTAGTGTCATTAAAGAGTGGTAGAAGCAGTAAAAAAGTTACCAAAGCATTGGACAGCAGCTGAAATACTGATGGAAGATGTCTTTTGCAGTAGTGGGACTCAATGAAGTAACTGCTCCTCTCTGGAACCTCAGATGTAGCAGAGTTTACTCTTTTCATCCCAATGAGAGTCATACTTTTATGAAATACTAGTATTGGCATGGCCCTGGAGCTACTTCTGATGAATGGGCACTAAAAATGCCTATGGGACTCAATACTTGAGTCCCATCAGCCCTTTGTTCTTCATGTCTTGTCTACTTAGATTTCCAAGTTCAGACTCCTAAGCATGCGTATTGTCTCCTACCCTATCTAAACAAATCTGTTTACCAGTAATAAAAGATATACCCTTTTGAAGAAACAGGGATTTACCATTATCACCATTAAGGACAACAACTTTAGAGGCAAGTCTCCTTTTTAATGATGCTTCCTATGACATGTAAATCCTATTGCTTTATTTTTCAATCATACTTTCGTACCACTGGCATATATTTGAGAACCTAATCAAATATGCTCATACAAACACCTCTGGTAGGGACCTCACGAGGTTCTGCGGTGTTAGTCTTTCTCAGCTTTCATATAGGCTATGCCCTTACACTTTTTCAGCTTGAACATTCAGAGGCAGATAAAATATCACCAACAAAATCTGCGAAAGAAAATTTTAACCAAGTCCTCTTTTTGGTCTCTGTTTCTTCTCAGTTTGAAGCTTTGCATGCTTCAGTACTGATACTGTGTTTTGTTTACCTGCACTGGTAGAGGTCAGTATTGATAAAAATATTTAAGGTTTATTCCCTCCTCTTGGCATGGGCACAGTGCTCTTCTGCTGCAGAGCACCCAAATCCAGGAGTCTTAGTTCGTAAAAGATCTCACCCTTAGAACAGCCTGGAGCAGTTATGATAGACACTTGAGAAAACCTGTATCTTAGGAATGTTTTACTGGAATTCAGTCTGAGTATTATGGGATGCATTTGATAGAATTTGTAGAAAACACAAATGAGTGTAAATAAACAGTATTAAAAACACTTACTGCATTCTCCACTATGTTGTACTCAGCTGTGGGGCATAAGTACTAAATGACTGAGTGACAGTTCCCACACTTAACTAAACAGTCCAGACATTCTTAAAATCAGTTTCTGTATGCTAACTGGCTGAGTCATGGCTTTTTAGTAGTAAGCTCCTGACACCAGGGAACACCAGTATCAATGCCTGTTACCTAAAGATTCATTAACAGCAGCATTTTCTGGAAGGTTTAAAGCAGAAGGCAGCACACACTCCAAATTACATCTACATAAATGCACCATTCAGCACAGCTGTTTCTCTGAAATTCCTATCATGGCTGGGTCTCAATTTTAAATATATGGAAGAGAAGATAAAATAATTTGTTGATTGTTTTCATGTTTATTGAAATTGGATAAAGTACTGAAATTCTCTTGCGCTTTGACTTCTCTGTTCACAACACCAGTTCTATACCCATAACTTGACTTGCTTACTTGCAACTACTCCTTCTACACGTATTTTCCTCTTCACTTCCGACACATGCTAGCATCACCTCTAAATTAGCACATACATAACGCAATCTTTGTGAAAGAACAGCATGTGAAGCCTGGCGCTTTTTTTTGTTGTTGTTCTGTGATCAAAATCAGAACTTCCACTACTCAAGAACTGCCTCATTCAGATTCTTTCTAAGTGTATCCTGCTGAGTGAAATTGCTCCTACTGACAATAACATGTTGCTGATGTTAAAATAACTAATGCAGCAGCTCAGTAAGGGTACATTAAGCCATTCCCACTACACATCACCAGCATCTGCAACAGGAGTTATTTCAGTCCTATAGTTTAATAGGAATAGTACCACCATAATACACTTATTACTAGGTTACCATCTTTTGATTCAGAAAGATGTTTTAGATGCACCTTGATACGTTTCTATAAACATAGTAGTGTTAAAATATCAGGAATACACATGGCCCAATGATAAGCTGTCTTTAGGAACCAATAGAAGATTATAGAAGTTGAAACTAGAAACGGAAGTTTTGACCTTAAGTGACAAACATAATAATAGTCATCTGCTTTACCTTTGTTCTAGAGAGACAACAATCCTGGATGAAAAGTCAATTAGATCTGTTGGTTTACTTGTGCAGCAGGTAACTTAAAATAATCTAGTCTAGTCAACATACCCCACAACATCTCCTTGCCAAGAAGGGCTTTTTCTTCTTGGAACTTATCACAAGGAACCTTTCTCACTTGGAACCTACCACAAAGTATCTCTTTTCCAAAAAGCTTAATAATCTTGGGGTTTCAAGATACATAAGGCAGTACATTGGTTTCTGAACACGTTATTTGCTAAAATTTGAACAGTAAGGCTGATAAAAAGATGGGCAGGTATGGATCATAAGCCTCATTATTCAAGTGTTTTAACATAGTAATAAAGCCTTACCACACTTTTGAGCCACACTCAGTGCTTGCTTACCAATCCTCTACTAAAAGAGTTAACAACTTTGAAAAAACTACTCTTTCATTCTTCTCTCAGCAAATTATTCCTCTGAATGAAACAAGAAAGGGACTAACCTGCTGGTTTGCAGTGCTTCATCAGTGCTGACCACCACAACAGCACTCAGGATCACAGGTAGCAACTTTGAAGAGGACCATATGCCAAGATGAGCTTCTGACTGAAAAAGCCAAACAGCTTAAACTGGAATAAACAATCAGTAGTGTTAAGAAACACTAGAACACAATCACCACCAGCCTCCACCTCCAGCTAAGAGGAGCTTTGTACTGCAGGAAGGGGTGGTTATAAAGGCAGCCTGGTTGACTGGGAGGGGTCCTGCACGATTGGTGAGAAAGTGAGGCCCAGGTGGTCCCAGACCTGGCACTTAGCCATCAGGATAGGGCTGGTCCCGGCACAGGTGGAGTTGCAGGCTGTTTCTGAAAGACGTGCACAGATGCCTCAATGACCTCCGTTAAGGAGAGTCTGATTGCCCCCTCAGCCTAAAGATGGTATTTTCTGCTGCCTCATGTCCCTTCACATGACACTGGACCCTGCCTCAGTACTTGCTTAGAAGCAAAAGTATTAGTTACATCACACCTTTAATATTTTAATATTTTTATATCTTTCCTTTGCAGAATCTGTCCTCTTGCCAGAAGCTTACTGTAGGATAAGAGACTTTAAACATAGCTGTACCTCTGTGTTAATATGCAGTCAATACTGGATTGGCAGTTTAGCTTTAGGTCCTATTCTAAACTGCAAGGTCATGGTATAAAGTATTTATAATACCTTGTAAGTGTTTCCCTCAAATGGGATTTTTCTAGCTATTGTAACCCTTTAAACAACAATATAAATTGGAAACTCTAAGAAACATGAAGAAAGCACGTATCTAGTATGGACATTGATCAGATCACCTGGGAGCATGAACAAGCTTCCAGCCCATGCCGAATACCAGAACTTAAGTTTTCTAAAAATAATTCCATAAAGAAGTGACAAACCAGCCCCTTCATCTTTGGTTTAGAAGCATCTCCGTCATATGTAACTGTGTATGGGAGATACAGTCTTGCCTACTCTGCATAGTTCTCTCTTTGACACTCTGAATCTTATGGAAAAAATGGAAGCCCTTCTCCCTGTACTTATTTCTGCCCTTTCCTTCTGGGATACCATGGTGCCAAACAGCATAGAAATTTCACCCTTATTTTGTGAAGGTTCATTGGAACGGTCCACATATTTATAGGCAAATACTGAACACAGGAAGTCTCAGACAGGCACGGCTCCCCTTACCTGACCACTTGATATTTTTCCTGCTACTGCTGAAGGGGCACAGGGTGTGCCATACTCCAAAGCTGAGAAGATCTCAAGAGTATGATATTACACTCAGCTTTGTTTGGAGGAAGTGATTACAGCAACACCCTCCCTATCACAATGCTTTTTAAAGATCAAAGTGCTAATAGATCAGCCAGAGGTGGAACATAATGTGTGCACAGATGTGCATAAAAGAAATGGGAGTGTACCTGAGATTCTGGCTAATTAGACTGGGGCTCTTAAACACATAGGGAAAAAAATAAATGCCTTCATATACAGAGACCAACAGTAAGTAAAAAATACTTACTATGTTCCTTGTAAAGGTGATGTGACTGATCCCAACTCATCATGTGTTCTTCATAGGCTTCTCTTTGGAAGCCAGGCAATACATAATAACAACATAGATACTACACATGTGACACATATATACTATAAGGCATGTTTACATTTCTAAAATCTGAAAATAGGAACTCCAGTAAATTACAGCTATGTATAAATCAAAACCGAAATGTTATCAACGTGTTTAGTCATATTTTATACTAAGGCTATATGGAATTATATATGCAACTATTACCAAAGAGAAGATTGGTATTACGATCCCCTGGGCTGAATAAGTCCATTGACATTTAAGATTTGTGACAGACATGTTTCAGTAATGTTTACAGCGCCCAGATTATGCTTACTAAACCAGTCAGCCAGTTCTTTCTTTATATGCAGGTGCATTTTTAGTTCAGTCAAGTGTGTGGTAATCACAGCTGACAGAGCTTTAAATTATTAACATTCTGTTGTACCAACTGGAGTTAATATATTTGCTGTCACTGTTTACAGTTTAATGTATCTTCATTGTGGCCATGTCATCTCCCCTGCTTAAAGCATACTTGATCTAATCATACTATTTTAGGGAATAATGTGTGATTATGATGCTTTTTTTATTAAAGTCCTCTAGATACTTGTTTACCTCATTAATATATTTCACTGCACATCCATGCATATTGCTCCACATTAGTTTAGCCATGCAATATAATTAGATTTGTCAAAGAGAATAGCATTTATAAGCAAGGATACAGGAAGCCGCTTAGCTACTGTAGCCATGTAGACAGGACACTGGTCAGTGGGTCCCCAAGGCTTGCTGCTGGGTGTGTATCTCAGGATCTCTTTACTAAGATCCTGAAGTTCACATGTGACATTCAGGCTGACACGTTTGAAATGACACTGGTTCGGTGTTTTCCATTTGCACAGTTACTGATACGGGTTCTTATTTGTGAAGCCTTACAATGACAGTGGCATTTAGGCACTCTGTTTTTTATATACACAATGGGGAAACAGAAAAAACAAAAGTGAATTATCCGAAACCATAAAAATGTGTTCCAGAAATCAGTTTGGTTTCACCAAGGTGAATCTCTGAGTCATGCAAACTTCATTTCCTTGGTACGTATGGGACAGGGGTGCTCCCTGTGCCAGGTGATGGTGTCCTGTGACTTGTGTCAGGTCTGAAGAAGCAATTCTGCTCCTGAGAATATTGGAACTTAGAAGAAAAAGACTGTTCTGCAGTTTAAATACCTATTATTTTCCTTGTGTAAGGTTTTATATTTTCCCTATTTCTTTAGAAACTTGAAGCTGTGATGCCAAAATCCTGTAGATTTGCTTGGCCTAAAAGGAAGAAGATGCCATGAGATGTCTCCTGTGAACAGAGAATCATATATTCAGTGCTAGGGTTCTGTTTTTCTGATCAGAGGTGGCCACTGGGACTATTTTAATTTTGTCCAGTACTGAAAATAAACAGATTTAAAAGTTCTGACTTTGGTTTCTGAACAGTTCTAACATGTCATCATTTGGCTTAATTTCATGGGAAAAATTTGCATTGGAATAAAATAATTTAGTTTACATTTAAAACAGTGGTGTAAATGCCACTTAATAATTGAAATGTCTTATTATTTACATCAAAGTAGATCTTTCACTATAGTTAAACAGCTCAAAATTTTTGTATCATTCTCATATTTGCTAAACAGCAATAGGAAATTCCAACTATTCTATCACATTATGGCATTTCAGTATCAGTAATGAATATTGCTTGCACATAAATAATGAGTAAATATATATAATTAGCTACATATAAATAACTGCACAGAACTGCTTCATAACCAATGATTGTTGTAATATAATGGAGAACATGCTAAGAAGAGTTTCATATGTTATTTTTGTATGATTTTTATTATTTTTCCAGATGTAGTTTAATTTCGTGAAAATTTTCTGACTGTCATTGCACCATTGACTTCCACTGAAATCTCTACTTCGTTTTGAAGCTGTTCAGAAGCCAAAAAGATTTGAAATTCTTTCTCTTTCTTCTTACAGGTGTGCAATGGTTTAGAGCAGCCGAGGAAGCAACAGCGTTCAGATCTCAATGGACCAGTTGACAATAATAATACACCTGAGGTAGGTACCTTAGGCCACAAGGGCTATTCTGCTGCCTGTCTTCCTGCGGTCAGGGTTCCTTGAGGGAAAGCAGGCACCAAATTGTCAGGTTTTTCTCCCTCTCATACGCAGATACTTAGGCTCTGTTTCTTTTCTTGAACTGACAATAAATAACATGTCTTCATATTCCGAAAAGTCTTTGAACTATACCCGTGACTTTGTTGCTGCCACACTAATTTTATGTAACTGTCCACTACATGTACTCAAGCCTAGTATTTTCTGATGGCATACAGAATAGGGAGAACACTTCAGAGGTTCTCTCTCTTTTTGATTATTGGAGAGCAAAAGTAGCACCAAAAAGAAATTGCCTTCTGCCTTTTTTTCTCCTCCTTCTGCCCCTCCGATGTCAGTCTTTGAAACCAAAGGACTGCTTCATTCCCACAGCAATAATTATCTTTAAATAACTCCTAATATCAAGCACATCATCCAGTGCTGAGGGCTGAAATGATTCAGATCTTTTTGGGTGGCTTCTGGTGTAAGATGTGTCCTGGCTCAGCCAGCTGTGAAAAAGGCACAGTGATAGGCAGACCTGCTCTTGTCACTGAAGACCGGAGCAAAGAACACATCTAAGAATGTAGAATGAGGTTTTGCTTGAGGCTAGACATAATGAAATGAAATTCATACTTAAAAGCAGAAGTCTGTTATCGCAAAAACATATAACATATATTGCCTGTAGCCTGTTACATTAATGAAGAGACACATTTCTAAAGCCTTTTCCCCTAATGGAGAAATCAGCCTCTTTCCTGGAAACGGGAATGCCTGAGGAGGCTGGCAAAAGACAAGCAAATGGAAGGGCTGTATCTGTTTATTGAGAATAGAGACAGGAGCATCAAAAGAGCACTGTTGTGGCCTCTGCTGAGACAAAGTGTAATGTTGTGTACTGTGCAATCAGGGATAGTTCTTTTTATTCATTGACCAGAATCTTGCTTTGTAAAATATTGTTAAATGTTCTTAACTGGAAATTTGGGATATCAATAGGCAGTGTGATCTAATGGACAGATTATTGAACTGGGAATTGCGGGTTTGTATTGCTCATTTGACAGCTGACTTCCTAGGTTATTTTCATGTTCTTCACCTCACTCTCCCTTATTTTTGTATGTGGTGGGCTCTGCTTAAAATGCTTTGGGATTCCAGGTAAACAGCACTATGTAACAGGTTGTGTTAATTACTGTGATGAAATGTGTTTTCCAGTGCTAAATAGTGGGTATGCAGACATTATACAGAGAAAATTGATTATTTTTAAACAATGATCAGCTATTTAAATATAGTATGAATTCATTTCAGTTTGTGAAAATGATTTTGTTACAGCTATACCATTTTTATTTCTCAACAGACAAAGAAAGTGTCTTCATTTCCAAGTTTTGTTGATGGTAAGTTTTACATAATCCATAGTTAAAGTAGAATAAAATGGAAGCAAATGCTTTAATTTATTTTAAAGACCACAGTCCTAAAAAACAGTCAAAATCAAGCAAGTATTACTGAAAAGTTTAAGTATTGAACATTGTCATCCACCCGTGTGTCACATGGAGCATGGTGGTGATAAAAGGAGAAGTAGATAGAGCTCTCAAAAGGATTAAGGTGAAGATAGAGACAGCTACAAATCTGGAAGGGGGTAAAAAAGATGGTAACTGTGAGCCCTAGCAGGTTGGAGATTTATGAAGACATAAGAGCACTCTATTCTTCATGGCCCTGTGCAGAGGAAGAGCCATTTAACTGCTCAGAGCAGCCCCTGTGTCACTTCGATGTGATGCGCATTACTGCACTCTGGAAAGGTCAGTGGTTGGCCCAAATGGAAAGGTTCTCCTGATCTTACAAAAAAATTGGTAAGCCAGTCCTCTATTAAGGAGAGCCATGCTTTCATGTGTTTCTTGAATCTCCTTTGCTATTATGTATGTTCTGTTTGGAGAAAAACAAGTCAATTTATTAACACAAGAAGGTGGAGATAAAATGGGATTACACTGAAGAGTATTATTCTCTGATTCATAGAGAGATGAAGAATTTTGCATGGGGAAAATGCATACAACTCTTCCCACAAAGGAAATGTCTACACTGTAAAGTGAGAAAAGACAGTAGGAAACTTCTAAGGACCTGACCCATTAGATCTGCCATGAACACACTTTTCCCTACAATGGAAATGCAAAATGAATGCTAAAAACTTGATTGCTAATGCCATTCTCAACTCAGGGAAAACTTTCTGTGATTCAGAATAATATTAGAATCCCCAACACGTTTTTGTTCTATTCTCTGATGTCATCAGCTTGACTGGCAACTTCTGGTTTTAGTCATTTCCTTGAAGAGCTAGAGCAAATGGACAGTTCAAAGATTGTCCCTTTTATGCAGACTGACATCTGAAGGAAATTGCATGTAACACTTGGCAGGTACTGGCTCATATGCCCTAAATTAAGTGCATTCCCCAAAGGTGGCAGAGATAAGGAAGCAAGCTTTGTAATAAGCATCTACTAATTGTATAATGGACAACTATAAAGGGAGGCAGCATGAGCAAACCTTTAAAACAGACTAAAAAATTCACCCCTCACAGTGCTTGCAGATAAAACTGCACGTTTTACCTCTCTGGATGAAAAGGTTATGTCTTTTTCTTTCCTTACCAATCAGCTCCCTACTCTGTTGGAAAGGGGTCAGTATACTCTTTTAGATAGAACACAGTTTTTTTCTTTTAGTTCAGTTGTTTTGCTTTCTTTGATTTTTTTCTGTAGCCTCACAGTATGGGAGTATAAGGTATCTGTGTTAGGCTTTTTCTATTGTAGGTATTATATGGCAGCGTCCAATACAAATGTAGCTCACTAGGAACTTATGATAGCTAACATGAATGCTTTCTGAATTCAAAGAAGAACACAGTTTTTATTATTAATTTGTATGTAGACTCCCAAAAGGAGACAAGGACCCTATTGCACATAAGAGAAGATTCTGTCAGCTAACACTCCCTGTTCTTCCCCGAGCTTTGACGGCTATACCACAACCATTTGCTGGTTCTATTCCTATTCAGCTGTTCAGGCACTTAACTTTCAGCATGACTCATTAATTACAGTAGTTATATCTATATCTTTATTAATACATCATATTTTGCATATGCCATGTGGACATAAGAACAAATTAGGTAACAGGCACAAAAAATCTTGGAGATGTGGCCTTTTGCTATTAGAATTGTTTCCGTAGCAGTACCACTACATGCTTGTAGTGGCAGTCAGTTCTACGTTCGGGGATCCTGGCTTTTTTGCTCTCTCTGTTTGTCCTGTCACCATAAATCTGATTCTCTTGCATGCGAACACTAGGATGAAGTAAAAAAATCAGCCAAAATATGGAACTTGCAGATAGCCATTCTGCAAGGTGAGACATGCCCTGTGTCCATTTGCTCCTTATGCAAAATCTACTGCAGTGCCACGCACCCTAAAGTCTCCGTGACTTCATGGAATACGATGATTCTGGGCCAGAAGTTGAGAGTGCTCCTGTGCTCTGAGCGCAGTCTGAATCCTTGGTTTACACATGATTTTAGATAAATATAAAAATATATTCCTAACAGATTATTAAATTCAGTTATGCTGGATAATTGAATGAGTATTCTTTTTCTTATTTTATGAATACAAAAGATAAGTTAATTTAAAAATGTTTAGATCTAATCTACTTAGTCTAGAAATATTTTTCAACTCATTGCTTTAATACATCAGCAAAAAATCTCAATTGCATTGATAAGATAGTGCAGAAATGTATAGTTAGATTTTCCAGAAACAGCTATCTAATGTTTAAGCAGCAATACTCAACATGAAATTCCAATTTTTACTGACATCGAACTAATCTTGAAGTTACATCTCTTTCTTCTTCCCTTCCTCATCAGTAAGTGTTACACATGCTTACAGTCAAGGGCATGTTTAAGTGCTCTGGTGAGCTGGGACCTCACCCAAGTCTGCATTTTCATATTATTTAAAGCAGTCAGAGATAAGGAAAGAAAACACTCAGGTAATCCAGTTTGACCCCAGCAATTTTCAGTAACATTCCATCCTTCCAACAGATGTAAACAATTTACCTGACAATTGCTTCATGATGGGAAATGTGTGTTGAAAATGTTTTCTGCCCATGATGCCTTTTGTTGTTTGTTTGTTTTTCTGTATTAGCTGCTACTATAAGCATTTTATATGTGCTGTTGTGTTATACATGATGTTGCAGAATAATTTGCTAGTATAATGGTTCTGCAAAAAATCACTTTCTAATGCTATGAAGAGATGGTGAAACTACATCCAATCAAAAAACCCCCCCGATCTTCAAATAATCTAAATGAATAAAATTAGGCTTATAAAATCGCTTAAAATAGATTATGTCAATATTCAAGAAGTCTTTCAGAGAAATTAGGTGAAAAATACCATTGCTGTCGCCAAACAGTCAAGACACGAGAAGAATTTGTTTTTTCCATTGTAATACTCATTAATTTCACAGACCACTAAGAAATGATGGGGATTGCTGTTTCATGGTCAGAGATGCTTGCAGTGTATATGTAAAAATAAATCTCTAAACATGTCTTTGAAAGAAAAGTGCCTTTGACATAGCCTATGTAGGACTTGGAAATCAAGACAAAAATGTCTTGCTCAAAGATGTACAAAGCACTGATGTAAGTGGAAGTGGTCCAAATTCCACATTCTTGAAAATAACTGAAGAGAAAACAAGCTTTCCTGAGTTCAGCCAGAGCTTTTGGGATAGAAAGGAAGTATATTAAGGGACAGATTCGTTTTAAGTAACCAACACAACCCTTTTTTTTTTGTTGACAGATCCTGCACTCTTAGAACTTTGGTCTTTGCTTGATATAGTAGTGACTGTATTAGAATTTGTCCCAAGAATTGCAATTGTAATTGTCTTCAGACACATAAACTATTTCAAGAAAATGAATGTTAATTAACTACTAAAGGAGGCTAGTTAAACTGATTTAAACATTATGTGGGTAAGCGTATTTCAAAGTTCAAGCAACCTTGGTTGAATTTAGCCTGAAGTGAATGAAGGAAAACAAAATTAAAGCCACTTTATTTTTTAATGAGCATGTTGATGTGGATATCTAATGAAGTTTTGCTAACTTAACGTTAAATTCACATCTTCAGTTAATTTCCCTCTTTGCTACCCTTGAAACAAGATGTCGATATGATGCAACATCAATATGTTGTTGCACACTGAAAGATGTATGAGACTAAGTTTTAGGCCTGAAAAGACGTATGAGTAACATCATCAGAAGGGGTACCATATGAAATACATCATCCATCTGCTGAAAAATGTAATGGTGTAAAGATGTGAGCAAAGAGGAACAGAGATATAGTAAGTGAAATTCTTAGGGAATTTTCATTTTCTTTGTTTTTGTTCAGTGACTTAGCGTTGCAGGAACAAGGACCATTTTTTGAGGTATTGAAAGATTTGATCTTCATGAAGAGTTTCAGTGACTTTATAAATTAGTAGCTTCCCAAGTGTTTCATTGAGGGTTTTCACACTCTCACTGGAGACTGTAATGGTGTTTTTTTATTCTATCCCAATACTTTGAGAGTTTTAAGTTCCACAGAATTCCATTCTGAGTTACATAAAGATCCAAAGTATTACTGGATTTGTAATGTAAAGCAAAGTGTGTCCTCCTGTGGTATATAACGATCCTTCCACAGCCTGAAACTATGGTGTTTCCTAGCAAATAGCTCCATTTTGAGTGAGCTTTGTGAATTACTATCAGGTCTCTGAAGAGCGAAGGACTGGTGTAAATATGCTGAATTACAAAGACTGTGGTTTTTTTTACTGGAAGTTGAGATTTCTGAATGGAACGTCTGCATGCAAGTATAGGTGTCAGTAACATGGCTCGAAGATTTAAGATTCTAACAAGAAAGTCACTTCTTTTAATCACATTTATTTTCTGTTGAAAGAGTTCTAAATAAAAACAGGAAAATGAGAGATAGGAATGCTCACTAAAAGATAGCTGTGAAAACCACTATAGCAGTAAAAATTCATCAGCATAGCATGTCGTGTATTTTTCCTTTTTTGCACATTAATCTTCCACATTAAAGTGTTTATAAATAAATTGTACTAATCTACTGTCCAAGAAAACTTTTTTTTTAAAATTAGCCTCTCTCATGTTTCTCCTCACATGAGATTGATATACTTCAAAAATTGTGTTACAGCTTGGCAAGTTGATACAGCTCAAGGCAAATTTCTTTTATAAAACTGTTGAGGAACAGAAGATATTCACTGTCAAGAGATTTCAGCCAAACTCTGGAAAATTCTGCTTTACTGTTGATCTAATGAAGCTAGCTATAAAGCTTAACAGCTGAATAAAGAGGATGATGAGCATAGTCTCAGTATGATAAAAATACTATCCGTTATTCTCTTCTCCCTACCCCCTCTTTTTGATCCTTGGAAAGAAACAACTTGCAAAATGTAAGTTAATATTAAAATCTCCCCAAAGTCACTATGTAATTAATACTAAGTGTATGCAAAGGCATTTTGTTGAATGAAGGCTAAAATTTAAAAAATATCAAGATGTTAAGTTCCACTGTTTTCCTTCTTTTCCTTAACATGCAGTTTTTCATACTCTTTCCACATGATCCTTTTCCATAACTGCTGTCTGTGACTTCCCTGCTTTCAGAGGAAAAGGCTCTATGACCTGTTGTGCAGATGCTATTGATTAGACCGGGAACGTTTTATTCAGTTTTAACAATCTGTACCAACCTAGGAACTGTATTTTTCTACCAGTCACCAAATTTGAGGCCTTACACATGATGAAATAGCATCAAGATTCCTACTTTTCTTGTTTGCTAAATTTGCTTAACTGTTAAGTTTCATGGTGGGCTTTTGCTGAAGCAAAGTACACCTTTGTGCCCACTGTTCATCAGTATTTTGCTAGAGATAATGTTTGGGGACTGTGTACTTCTACAAACATTTCAAAAAAATGTGGAAACATAAATCTGTATTCAAGCAGAAGTTTAGCTCACGCACTGTAACAGTCATACATATAAATACTCTGAAAGTTATGATAAAGGGGCTATCAGAATTTCTGAAACCTGCAAATAATCCCAACGTGTTATCAGTGCAGCACATGAAAAAAGATCCAGTTATTTTCCTCTAGAATGCCACAGTCAAAACATTATGCAATGTTTTTTTTGGGAAATAATTCCAGAGGAAAACATTTATTTTCCACTGGCTTTCTTCACCAGGTTGTTCAAGCCTCAATATCCTTTATTCAATTTCTCATCTCTCTTTTGAAAGGCAATAACTGTAAACGTCTCATGTCAGTTCCAGGACCTTGTGAACCCGAAGACCTCATTGATGGAATCATCTTTGCAGCCAATTACCTGGGCTCTACACAGCTGCTCTCTGAGCGCAACCCTTCCAAAAACATAAGAATGATGCAGGCGCAAGAAGCAGTCAGCCGTGTTAAGGTAGGGGATTTTTATGGTTTGTAGACTACTCTCTGATCCTTTGAGAATTGATCTCTAGACAGTACAGGATCTTCAGCTCAAACCTGTTCCAAAGTGCACTTACGCGAGTATAGATCTAGTACTGTAAATACCAGTAGTTTCCAGGGCTTATTAGGCAAATACACACAGCTTCTTTGACGAACAAAATATTAATTATTCCAGAGCCTATTCAAAACTGTTTGAAAGCTGTATGAAGAATGAGTATTAAGGACAAACTGCAGACTGCAGTTAGGAAACACTCCAATGGCAAAGCACAGAACAGTTGTTTTACTGTGGTTTTCCTCTTATGTCATTAATTCCTTCAACTTACTACAAATTGTGAAGACTACTCTCAATATATTGAACAGTTCCTTTTTTAGGACAAGGAGGTTTGTTACTCTTGTGTTTGATTTTATATTCTTTACAGGGAGCAATTTCTCTGTAAATAATGCAGCACAGACTGCTTCATACAGCTGTGGAAAAACAATGCTTTTTTTGGTTAATAATCCAAGCGGGAGACTTTTCTTTTACAGGTTTTGTGGATCTGCTGTAAATACCTCATCTGAATAAACAAGTGGTTAGAAAAAGTCAGATTTAAATGCTACTAGAAAAATCATGTGCTTTATCAATAAAATTTAATTGGTAACAATTGCATGGTTTTGAAAGAAACCAGTTTGGGAAAGTCATTTTCTTAGCAAGAGACTGTCATGACTGGTGACTGACGTAGCATTTAGAAACAAATGGAAGGCAAGAAAGGTCCAGTTCCAAAACTTTGAATTTCTTTTTAGCATATTGTGATGTCTCAAGCAGTAAGTAATTGTCGATTGCAGTTAACTCCCTAAAAACTGTTTTATTAATAGCAATCCTAATCTGTCAGAGACACTTGACTACTTTACATAGTCAAGGAAGAGAGCTTGAGTTACGTTTTGTTCAACAATTACATGGAGATGTATGATTAATACAGATAGAAAACCTTGACTTCAAAATAGTGCATGTACTGTCATTTTAAACTTCTGTATATTTAGCAGGATAAATATTATGAGCAGCTGTTAACAGACAACACCCTTTGGTCTCAATTTTTTTGTAATGAATCAACAACACGCATAATGTCATTGATACCCAGTTATGCTTGAACTCTGTTAGACAGAAACAAATCTTTCTGTCTTGCACATCTTTCTCCCACTGCCCCGATTTTTAATTTTTAACAGTCTGGATTCACAGTCAAAAGGCTTCCCTGACTGCCCACACTGTCTTTTCTCTTTCTTTGTGTGTACATCTGTCTGCATTCTTTTTTTATGCTGCTCCTCAGAGGATGCAAAAGGCGGCTAAAATCAAGAAAAAAGCGGTGTGTAAACTGTTTTTCTTGAATGCTAATGTTTATTTACATTTTTGTTGTCCTTGTTCTCCATGGAGTGTCGTGTCTTTCATTATGGGTCCTCATAAGGTTGTCATTTTGGTTTCTTCTTTGCTAAGTAGTAGAACACTGGATGAAACAAATGAACTCACTTTCTTCACTGTTCATTTGCTGGAGTGCCTGTCTGCTGCTCTTCTTCTGTTGAATACCTGTGATATGTTTAGTTCAGATACACAGCCAGCGTTATTCAGGAGATTTTTTTTCTTAATGTAATACTTTTAGTTTACTAACCAAAGCAGTAAAATGTATTTCCTGTGCCTGTGACTTACTGTATATTTATGACATCATTGTCAATATTTTAAAACAAAATAAATTACCAGGTAGTAGCTGGAACAATTCATACAGGGGATGTTTCACTCAGTTAAGAATTATACTTCAGTTAAGTAACCATAGTTGACAAAAATATCACTAAAATTCATCTTGCCCTTTGTGATAGTCTTGGATGAAACCAGTGCAAGTAATCTCTGCCAGAGTATACGCTTGCTTTGTATTTTGCCAAATAAGACTTAATTCAAAAAAAATTAATTAACGAATTCTAGGCATAGCAAAGCCTTTATAACTACAGAAAAGAGCAGCAAATACATCATTCTTTGCACTGCTTCATCAAAGAACCAGTCTCTGACCAGGAGACTGCTGCCTGCCTTTAGCACAGGGTCATACAGTCTCTGGCCATTTTATTGTGAGGCTGCTAACATGGATGCTGCTACATACCAGTCGTAAGAGTGCACTGTGGACAAGTAGCCTGGGGGAATAAATAGGTTCCTGCTGGAACTCAAGAGTATGAGGTAAACTCCTGGATGATGCTTCAGTGAGAGGGAGCAGCTGCGTTGCCACTTTCTTTGCTGTCACGTGGGCAGAGCCAGGACTCACTCTTAGGAAGCCATGTGGCATTACACTCTAATCCCGCTTGCTCCATGACTGTGTTCTCTAATGGGATGTGGAACTGCTTCCCTAGTGAGCAGTGCTCAGACGTTGAGGTCTAAAAGTCAGCTGATGGCTTTCTGTAAGATGAAAGAAATATTAGTTTATTGTCTAGAAAAAAAGCTGAACTAAAAATCTAAGAAAACCCTAAAACCCACCACAGTACTGAGCACCAGCTTGCACTTTTTTTTTAGTGAGCTCACTGAAGATAGCAAGGGCTAAGCAGCTGATGGGGAGTAGGTCACTCTCAATTCTCCTACTTTCTCAGTTTTGGTGGCTCAAGTACTGAAGTGTATTGATGAGACAGTGGGGAAGAAACAGCCATATACTCTTTCTCCTGTTTTGGCTATGAATAGAGAATGGTAGTACTTGAGCTGTCAGTCCCACGGGCTCTGAAAATTCACTCTTAGCCACAAAATCTGAGGATGCTTCACTCTTTCTATGCATTAAATGCATTCTTTGCATGGATTTAGAAACACCTTTGAGTAGTTGTCTTTGTAGTGGTTTTACAGCACAGTTGCCTGACATCACATTATGCTTGAAGCGATGAGTGAATTTGTCATTCTAAAGAGGAAATTAAAATTCCCCTTGTAACAAAGCATCTGTCTTTTAGACTTCAGAGGGTGATTCCCAGGCCTTGACTGAAGTGGATCTGTTCATCTCCACACAGAGAATCAAAGTTTTAAATGCAGACACACAGGTAAGTCATGATTAAAACTCTTCTGCAAGAGTTTTACCTTTGCCTTTGCTAAATTTGGATAAAATTACGTAGTGAAAACGCTCAGAAGTTAGATCTGTGTTAGATCTGCTATTATTGTAACACTTGCCACTTACCAATATAATACTACTGACACCAGATTTGCTTATTTAGTGTATTGGAAAATGTCCGCACGGTGCTGAGATCTATAGCTCAATTTAGGAAAAGATTCAAAAGCCTTTCAGAATACATGTACGCTGTTTCTCTGAAAAAGTTTCCGTCCCCAAATGTACAGTCTAACAGGGAAGTCATTCCCTGCTGTGACTAAGCTATTCATGTCTTGCCATTTTTAATATTTAACCTCCAATTTTTCCATAAATCATATCTGAGCTACCATCCTTTTTTTGCCTAATGTAAATTACTAATTATTCATATTAAAGAAGCATCTGGAAACCACAGCAATGATCAGCCTCATCTTGTAGGAAGACATACATATTCAGTAAAAAGTATATATTCATAAGAAGGATTATTTTTACTTTATTGATAATTATATACTTATAATTCATACAAAGATCCCAGTATTTAGTACAATAATCTCACGAAATCTCTTAGACTTTGATCATACTTATGGAAAATATTTAAATTCTCATCCTTATGAGTCACTTTGAAAAGGGAAATCGCAGTGACATTTTTTCCTTTAGTTTTCACTAAAAAATTTGAGTGTATGCAGCTAAAAGCAGTTGAAAAATGGTAATACCTCAAGTTATATTAATGAACAGACCATTTAGGAAGTGCTTAGTTAACTTAGATATAGCCAAACTAGAACATTCATCTTACAGGATTTGGAAAACTGACTGGAGTGACCTTATGCTATACTTTCAGTGATACTCTTCCAGAACTTACAAAGGTAATATTTAGCCTTTTTTTTTTTTTTTTTTTTAAACTTTTTTTAAGTAGCAGAACGGACCAGGGATTATAAGTAAGTTTAGCTGTCAGAAAGACATTAAACAAGACAAACCCTTTGTAGGCATTTTGTGAGTGGAGATGAGCAAGAGTCAGCATAGATTTGTCAAAAGCAAATCATGTCAAGTCAATAAATTTCTTTTGTGATGGGGAATATATTTGTCCATGTCACAGAAACAGCACACATCATCTCTTGATTTAAATAAGGCTTTTAGCTCATAAAATATTTTCCAGATTATATGGTCTAGCTAAAGGAGATACAAGCAGGCGAAATTTTGAGTGTACTTATTTCTGATATATTGCCATATAGATGGCAATATAAACAGATAAAGAGCAGAGGGAGACTCACAAGCACGTTCCTTTGATGTAGGACTGTTCAATATTTTCATAAACAACTTGGAAGATGGAAAAAGAAAATGATTATTGAACTTGTATCTTGGTATATAAGATCAAAGTTCAGAAATATCATGGTTAACTGAAGAAATCAGCTGAAGCTATAGGAGATATTTCAATAAAGGTAAATGTAGCACTCTTAGGATTTTGTTTTGTTTTCAATTAGTATACAACTTGTTTTCCTAACAATTCAAACCATGAGGCACCCACTTCTTCCTGAAATTTAAGAGAGCATTACGATCTTGTAACATGAGGGTAATGACAGTTTCACCAGAAATGGATTACTTTTAACATACGCAGTTGTCCTTAACATGCCACTAGATCTCCCCAGAGATGGAGTCAGATGAGGAGTAGAATATCCCCTCTAACATGGGCAGTATTATTTACAATCAGGCATCCACAAGTCGTCCTGATACTTCATCTGTGGTAACCAATCCCACTATTTGTTAGGGCTTACCTTTGTTACAACCTCATTGTAAATGTGCATCATCTAGAGAATATGCTATGAAAGCTTACCGCTACTCTTTGCATTAGCAGAAAATAGAATGCTAGCAATTATCAGTGTAAAGATGACTATGGACAATTTCTGATAAATGAACAATTACAGATTATCGTTGAAATACGTGGTAGTAAATAGGTAAGTTCTCTTCGTTGAGTCTTAGTGGAAGTCATTCTTTCTCCTCCTTCAATAGTTCAGCATTTCAGCTGAACATCAACCCCTTTTAAAAATAAAAAAGGAAAGTCCTTTGAGGCAGACCACAAATCCTTTGTCAAAGAAACTGTCATTTCATTCTCCCGATTCCCTTGAGAAAATGCAATGTGCCATGAGGAATGGCATCTAGTGTGAGCCGTTCAACTAGATTAAAATAGCAGTATTGGAAATTACTATAATTACAAGCTCGCTGGTATTTGGCCACAGATTTTTGCTTTCTTTCAGAGAGCTATAACTGGCTTATTCCCGTGACTTCTTAGCATTGCTGTCGGAATGCTTTTGCAATTTCGGCTTGGTAATATTTTTCAGTGCTAGTGAAGTTTCCTGACTGGTGTAATTACTATAGGTCTCTTTCAGCTGGTGTGGCAGCTGGCAGAGACAATCTGTTCTTTCATGGCTTTATCAATTATATAAAACGTATTTCTGCAGTGTGCCATCCGTGTTTTAATCCATCTGTGGTGGTGTATACTGCACGAGGCAGCAGCTGATTTAAAATGTAAAATTCTCAGTTAAAAAATTACATGCAGCAGGGTTCAGAATGCTGAATGGCACCGGTACAGTGTATTACCATGCTGGAACAGAGCCAGCTCTGGTGATTCTGTTGCCCTCAGCAACACTAGGACATGGCACCCCTGCCACTTTTTAGTTGCTTTTGCATTTAGTTACTGAATACTTTCAGCTCAAGTTGACCACCTATTTAGTATATGTGGTAGAAGCAACCTTAGGTTTGGCCACATGCCGGCTTCATACGAGAACAGTTCGTTCCTGTGCTGCAGCTTTACAGGCTGGCAGTCAGTGCCAGAGAACAGCAGAACTATCACAGCAGCCTCATCCATCTTCTTGCTCATTCAGTGAGGAGAACGTGGGAGTGAAGCAACCGGGAAAACTAGCAGAGATAAATAAAGACACAGAGGTCACAAATATGTAGGTGCAGAGCCTCCGGTAGATGATTGGTTCCATAATATCGTCTGATTTGTTAGGCTAATTCACACTCCCACAGGACTACACCACTTGAAAGCCTGGAAGAATGATTGATTAGTCTCTCCCCCTTCAGGTGTTCTTTGGGTTTCAAGAGGGACACAAATGGAATTCTAAGAGAATTCAGTAGAAAGGAAGGGAAATTCTGAGAAAGGAAAATCTGGACAGGAGATAGAACAGGGATTCTGAAAAAGGCCAAGAGATGCTGAATTTCTAAGGACAAATATAAGGATAACAAGGATGGAATGGATGGGACTAGAAAAGGGATGAAGGAAAGAACAGAGAAGCAGATGGCCAGATATTGAGGGATTCATAAGTAAATAACAAAGGAGGAGAGAGGGTGAAAATTAGAAAGTGGTAATGGAAAATAGGGTGAAATGGAAGTCAAATCATGAGTAAGTCAAAAGTAAAGATATGTTTACAGTCATTATATATTGTTTGTTTTATTCCTAATTGTAATTGCATTAGACAGGGAAAAGGTGGGAGAGAGTGGGGGAATGACTGCTTTCACCCCTACAAGGGGAAAATACAAAAAAAACCCCAAACCCAACCCTTTAAGTAACTTCTGTGTAATGATAAGGACAGAAAGACTTCCTCGGCATGTGAGATTAAAGGTATTCATATTCCCAGTCCATTCACTCTTGTGTACACTGCACGTTATGATGACACCCTGAAAAGCAATTATCTCTGCAGAGCTTCCAAGATCCAACTGAGAGATGTCCCTCATAAAACATTTTTCCATACTGAGAGGAGTGCTGTAAATACTCCTGGGCCCCTGCAACTCTTAGAGACATCCCTCAAAACATCTCTTAATCATCACCACTTTTCCTAGTTTACAGATAGAACATTTTATTTCAAGCCTGAGAAGAATTGTTACAGTAACTTTATAGGTAGTGATTCTCCTCAGTAAGACAGGTGGTTCTAAGATGATTATTTATATTTTTCTCTCTCTGTTAACCTAAATTGTACTGAAAATTGTTAAAACAATTACTCCTGTTGACTTGAGCAACAATCTTTCTCTCTTAGGCCTCAGAGATTTGTTAACTAATAGTAAAATAGTACCTAACTGTTTATATAAAGTATGCTGCTGCGTATGTAATGATAAAAATCCTGCATTATCTCATAGCACATTCTAGATTTTTTTGGAAGATCAGATATCAAGGAAAACCCTGCCACTACAGACACAGCAAGAAAGGTATCTCAGTCGTCTAATATGATTGAGTCAGATGAAAACTAACCTCATGCTGCTCAGTGGGATGCTCATATCAAGAGCCACTAGCAAATAACTAAAAAACACCCTCCCCCTGCCAAAAGGCCTTCTTATTAAAAAAAAACCCAACAAACATAAACCAAACAACAAACCTGTAGTCCATTTTTCTTTCTTCACATTAGAAATATCCATATATAGTCTTTTGGCAGATGCTGAAAGCAGCAGAAACAATCTCAGTCTTGGCCAAGAACCAGACACACTTTAGATCACAGAATCACAGAATGTTAGGGGCTGGAAGGGACCTCGAAAGATCATCGAGTCCAACCCCCGTGCCAGAGCAGAAGCCTAGAATAGATCACTCAGGAACGCATCCAGGCGAGTTTTAAATGTCTCTAGAGAAGGAGACTCCACAACCTCTCTGGGCAGCCTGTTCCAGCGCTCTGTTATCTTCACTGTGAAAAAGTGTTTGCTTGTGTTTAAACAGAACCTCCTATGCTCCAGTTTGCACCCATTGCCCCTTGTCCTGTCATTGGGTGCCACTGAGAAGAGCCTGNGGCCTCCAGCTAGAGGCTGCTCCACTGACCACAACTCTCTGGGCTCTGTCCTTCAACCAGTTCCAAATCCATCTCACCACACAATCATCCGATCTGCACTTCTTAAGTTTGTCTGCGAGGATGCCATGGGAGACGTATCGAAAGCTTTGTTGAAGTCGAGATAGACCACATCCACTGACCTCCCTTCATCTATCCATCTAGTTGCGCTATCATAAAAGGCTATCAGATTAGTCAAGCATGACTTCCCCTTGTTGAATCCATGTTGACTACTTGTGATAAGTCTCTTTTCCTCAACATACTTTGAGATGGTGCCAAGAACAAGCTGTTCCATCAGCTTTCCAGGGATGGAGGTGAGGCTGACTGGCCTATAGTTACCCGGGTCCTTCTTCTAGATACCAGAAAGCAATTTATTGACTTAAAACTAATAGAGATGACAAAGTTAAAGTGAAACAAACTGATTCAATAATAAGGTTGGGTTTTGTTCCAGGTAGAATTTGATGGACACTTTCAGCGATTCAGGCCGGGAGGCCAGGGACATCCTCAGCTAGTTTCATCAATACAACTATTATGCTTCTGGTTGAGCAATAAGCAAAAGTCCAGAAAACCCTCCAAACTGACCAATGACTCCAGCGAGAAGGAATTTTCAGATGGGCCCTTTCTGCTTCTTAATGAGGAGAATAGTTCATCTCTGCAATGCAAAATATGTAAAGAGATGACAGAAAACAAAGCTAACAAACCATGGTTTGGAGGCACTTTCTTGGGTTTTGTTTCAATAGAACGCTTTATCTTAACATAAGGTTTTAAAGTAAGCAGTAGCATCCAGTTTAAGAATCCTATACAGCTCAGGTTTGAAATGTCCCATAAAAATAGGCTTTGGACTCTCTTTACCTTAAAACAAAGATGTTCAACCAGTGGCAACAGACTGGATTCAGTACAGCACATCAGGGCCCCTCTGAGAACTGGATTCGTTACCCTGGCAGCCTGCTATTGAAATGACCTCCTTTGAGCCTCCTGCAGTCTCCTCTTTGTCATACAAGAAGTGCACATTTTGTGTGACCGTTGTAACAGGACACAGGCCTTTTACTCATGCGATGGCAAGGTAGAGCCTGGCTTTGTTTGAAACAGAGAAGGAGCAAAGGGTGACTGCTTCGAGTACGGAGGACCAGCTCCTCAAGTCAGATGGTGATATATGGGCAGTAGGGGGGTGAGGAGGGACAGCACAGTCACATAGTGAACAACAACATACAGTCCTTGAACGTCTCCTCAGGAAGAAAAGTAAATCATCACTGCCTTAATGTACCATTTTATGGCTTCAATGGGTCCTTATAGCTAGAAGACTTTTTCTAATATTTTATCTAAATTGTCAAAATATCTGCTAGATAAGCATTACTAACATGAATTATTATCTTTTTTTCCCCCTAGGAATTTCTCTTCCTCTGTAATTATATACAGACTTCAGTAATAGTGATTTTTTTGAAGGCACTTAATGGAAGTGCAGTCAGATTGCTTGATTGCATGAATGTTCCTAAAACTCTCATTTTAAACCTAAAAGGTTCTTATTTTTACATAAAAACCCCCCAAAACTTGAAGAGAAATCAGGTTGCTTATACAGTATCTTGAATAAAACCTGTAGAAAGGTGCAAATAATTGTCTAATACATTCATGTAAACAAGTACGTAATTCTGTCTTTGCAGTCCAAAAAAAAAATAAATCAAAAAAACCCAGTAGAATAGCTCTTCATTATTACTTTACAGTAGCAACTATGTTTTATTTGCTCAGGCAACACTTCCCTTGAAGCCAATTTCTTGAACAGCCTCTCTGCCTTCAGCTGGAGGTCGGGCCCATCGTCTGCATAGGGAATGTTGGATCTGGGCCTGTAGAAAGCGTGTGTCGGTAGCTTTTGCCATTCTCAAGCAATAGACCCTTGAGGAAAGCGAAGATGCATCATTTGTAGACTAACAAGAGGCATGAAGAGTGACTTTGTATCTCTTTGCATTATGTAGGAAACAATGATGGATCACGCGCTGCGCACAATCTCCTATATCGCCGATATCGGTAACATTGTGGTTTTAATGGCGCGCCGCCGCATGCCAAGATCAGCTTCTCAAGACTGTATTGAAACAACACCTGGTGCCCAGGAAGGAAAGAAGCAGTATAAAATGATATGCCATGTCTTTGAATCAGAGGACGTAAGTAAATAGAATTAAATTTATTTAAACAACGCGTGTTATTTAGGGAATCTCTGATGTTACATCTAATTTCTTGAATGAATTTTTGTTGTCTTTTCTGATCGAAGCTACAGGTAATCTGCGGGAACATTAGCCAGATTTTTATCCCTATTCACCTGTCTTTTCTGTCTCCACAAATTCATGTTGCAAATTCATGTCTCCTCCTAAGTCCCAAAATACCTATTCTGTGTCTCATGTGTTACAGAATCACTTGTGTTCTTTCAACAAGGTTTCCCCAAATGCTTTAGTACCTAATTATTTGGAGTCATTTGTAAGTCGATGGCTATTCACGGCTAAAATTAATTTATGGGATAACAAATTAATTCTGGATTGGATCCTTTAGTCCAGCTGGTTGGCACATAATGACGCACATATGCTTCCAGGCACTTGACAGCAAGGTGGAACAGTTCTGGACCTCTTTCAAACTGAAGCCAAGTGCTGAGAACATCTACCAACTTGGCAGGCCTGGCACAAAGTTGCCCTCTCTCAAATATGCGACTTGATCCTGTGATATTTAAGAACACATTCAGCTGTTTATTTTTCAGTTCTATTTTTTTATCTTTAGTAAAGATTCTGAATTAGAATTTTTATATAAACCAAACAGAGCTAATAAAGTTTAGATCTCTACATATTTATAGAAATTCTTCTTCATGGCCAGAAGAGTTTAGCAATTACTAAGTAAAAGGCTAGGAAGAACTTACTTACTCCCACTACTCTCTCAGAATATCTGTACAACAGAAAGCATAGTTTCAGTCATTTTATGCCATAAGATACTCTTGAGATCAATACCATATTGGCCCTAAACCACTTCTTGTTAAAATTCCATTTAAAAAAGGAGTGACTACTTCAGAATTTTGGTTCTAATTTCCACTTGCATCAGATATACAAACAATGAAAGAACTTGAAGCCATTCTCAAAATACGATTGCAGAAGTTCTGGACGTTTCCGCTGCATCCTGTTTGTCCCCTGTGAGAAGTGCTGGTGTGCCATGCACTTACCTCTGGTGGCAAAGGAAGATAACCTTGGTTTACTGCTGTTGTACATCCAGGTTTGGTTTTGCAGCGAAACAGGTATTTCTGTCTCAAGTAGCAGACCAGAGGACTTCAACCTAAAACATTTATGGAAAAAAATACCAAGCTAGTAAAAAGAAGCAGCAAAATCTGGACTCTGTTTCTATATTCACATCTGAGATACAGGTATCAAGTAGATCGGTGCTTTTCTGTAATGTAGCTCAAATTACATAAGAAACCGACCTTTTAGCATCAAAGAAAATACTGTATCAGATCCGTATCTGTATCTGCTAGAAGATTTAGATTTAAAATGTTGTCCAGGAAACCCTATGTATTCATAACATATTTAGCATGTACCTACTGTCTCAGAAAGTGGGTTGCATTTCCCAAAGGTTTATAGGTTTAATTAGACCTGATGGCAGAATACAGTACCTGAAAACCACAAACAGATGAAACTCAACATGGCATCCTTCTGTGAGCAGCAGTACACTCAGGAAAAAAAAAACAACAAGTGTAAAAAAGAAAAAATTACTACAAAATTCATTTTAGTGATCTCTGCCTCTGTTTCTCTGTGTTCCATTGCCATCTAGTGGAAGAAGAAAGTAAATTTTATGGCAGTTCAATATTTCTTTAGCTGACTTTTGCAGCATGCTGGATGTACAAAGTTGTTAGTATTATCATCGTGGGCGGCGGTTTCTGTACATTTCTTTCTAATGTGTATGTGTTTTTCACACATCCAAATACCAGTTACTGTAATGGTTCATTAACTGTACTCACTATACAGCCCACTGTAATGGGAAGTCATCTTTTAGTGCACACTGTAGTAAAATGCAAGCACAGAAAAGTGCTCCAAAATTTAATAAAGACACAGAGGATTTTGAAGAGTTGTTCTGAACATTAACAAGCTGTACCCATGGCGCTGACTGCATTCTTGAAGGCATCCCTGACATTGCTACTCAAAGGTGTTAATGGGAATAGCTATTGGAAATACGCGGTGGGTAAGCAGGGCTGTTACTGGTTTGCTGGGAATGCGAGACAGGTATCATGGCAGGAACAGAAGAGCAGATGGTTTTGTTGAAGCATTGTTTTCAGCCCTATGAGACCAAGGCGCAGAAGCAGCAGGTGATGTGACAACCAAAATCACCAGCGCATACATGTCTGTGAAGGCGAGTGCGAGCAGCGCACCCGGTCTCTCCTCACCCCCGCAAATACACTGATCAGAAGCGGTGTTTGTGACAGTCTTTCCTGCAAGCTCTGTTCCATACTGGTACAAAGCCAGTACTCCCCAGTATTTATTGGAACGAGTACAGGAATAGCATATGGCTGCTTCCTACTGCAAGGTACTGATGAAGGGAGATCAGCAGGGTTTTTAAATGGAGTTCGCAATTTGATTTTGGATGTAATGGATTCTTTTTTGTACAATTGACCTTAAAGTGACTTTATATCTGCACTAATGTAGCAACTTTGCACTATCCTTTATTTTGACTCTTGTCGTGAAGTCCAGCCTCTCTTGTTTCTTATGGTTTCAGTGGTAAACTGTTTATCAGTCCTTTTCTCTGAGCTGTGGTTTGTTCTATTTTCTAGGCCCAGCTGATAGCTCAGTCAATTGGTCAGGCTTTCAGTGTGGCTTACCAAGAGTTTTTAAGAGCCAATGGAATTAACCCAGAGGATCTCAGTCAGAAAGAATACAGTGACATCATCAATACCCAAGAGATGTACAACGATGATCTCATACACTTTTCCAATTCAGAAAACTGCAAAGAGGTAAACTACTTTTGGAATTTCATTTCCATTTGATCCATTTTTTTTCACAGGGATGTAGTTCTCATAGAAATATCTTACCACATTTTAAGGATGACTTTACATCCCAAGATGCGTTGCTTCATCATAAGTTTTTGGAATTTCTTCTTTTCATTTTCAGGATCTTTCTGCTTTCATTGATCAAAACAGTATTTAATAAAGTTCCTCTACACCTGACGTAGATAAGCTCTGTGCTATTCACTGTACACAGGAACACAGATGCTAATGCTCACATTTAGATGAAACAAAACAAAGCAAAAAATGTTTGCTTTTTTTCTTTTTAATTGCAGCTCCAGCTAGAAAAACAGAAGGGTGAAATTCTTGGGGTAGTGATTGTGGAATCTGGATGGGGATCCATTCTGCCCACCGTTATCCTGGCTAACATGATGAATGGAGGTCCTGCAGCCCGTTCAGGAAAACTAAGCATTGGAGACCAAATTATGTCCATTAACGGGACCAGTTTAGTTGGTCTACCTCTTGCAACATGCCAAGGGATCATAAAGGTACCCCAAACTTACAACTCACCATGTGCTGTAGACTGTAAGCCAGCAGAGATGTAATATTCTGACAAGTGACCCTTTAGATTTCCAGCAGATACGATTTTTCATACCACTGAAAAAAACAGTAATTAAAAAATAAAATAAAAAAATCCATTGTTAACAGAAGTAGAATTAGAAAGATCAGGGGTGATAATGTACAGAAATTTAGGGCTGGAGAATTTGACTGCAGCTGTGTTACTGGACTATAACTCAAAGTTTCAGGCTTCCCCACAGCCTCCACATGAAAATTCTACAGATTAAAATCTACTATGTTTCTTTGGGTTCCGTGAAGATTAAACAGATGGAGGCTGGTAGACCGCAGGACAGATCAAGTGAGTATATGAAGATTCCCGAGACACGATGGCATCTCAGAATGCATAATCTCTCATCACTGAGAGTAAATCTAGTGTCCGTGGAGATTTACCAAGAGCAGCAGGAGATTAATTAGCCAGATGGTGGTAAAGGGCAGGTGGTAGTCAGTTTTGGGTTTTCTTGAAAATCTTCTTGAAGTTTCTATACTAATAGAAGGCCAAATTTTGATATGTTTGGTTGGGCCAAATAGCTTAGGAAATAAATGAAACAGATACAGATCTCTAAGTTAACCCTAGCTATTCTTTCTTGGGTCGGCTGATTTACATTCTTGCAACTAGGAGCCACTAATGAGAGAGCAAATTAAAATCCATTTCAGAAATACTGACTTTTGGAATATTTTACAGGGTCTCAAGAATCAGACGCAAGTCAAACTGAACATTGTCAGCTGTCCTCCAGTTACTACTGTCCTCATAAAACGACCAGACTTAAAATACCAGCTGGGCTTCAGTGTACAGAATGGAATTGTAAGTTTCTGTGTTCATTGATTTTCTTTCTTTTTTTTTTNTTTTTCTTTTTTTTTTTTTTCTTTCTTTTTCTTTTCCAAGAAACACACATGAAGTACTGAAAAAAATCCTTGCACATGACTTCACTTTTGGTACTGTAATCCCTTAATTAATAAAAATATATAATCACATCTTTGAATAATATAAAGCAAGTGGACATCACCAGGAGAACAAGCACTGCCATTCTTGAGGGATTTTCCTACATAACACAGCCACAAGATAGATAGTCCAGATTGTTGGGTGCAATACCTGGATCAGCTAATTCATGTATCGTTAGTGCACCAGAGTTGCAAGGAAACCAGTTACACTGAAGTGGTTTTTCACAATTACAACATTCTAATCTTCTTAGCTCTAATCCTGTTTCTCTTCTAAATTTGAGCACACACTGACTAAGACTTCCAATTTTCCTTCCACTGCGAGCAATTTATTTGGATCACATGGTAGTGGGCAGGGGAATGTAACTGTGAGCAACTCCGATTTAAACTAAACACCTCTCACTACAAGTAACTGTATATAGGTTGTGGCCCAGGTATCCCTTCTCTGCATGCTGCAGCTTCTCTGCAATAACAGCAGCAAACAGGAGAATGAATGTGGCAGGTAACACTTACCTAGTGCAGTTCATGGTCCTCCTCTTGCAGTTCTTCCCAAGCCATTCTCCTGCACCTTTCCAAAACAAACTCCCAACACAACTAGCTCAGGCAGTCACCTGGCCTTTCTGGCGGCTGATAATAACATTAAGGACTGTCTGTAGTGCACGACCATCAACCATCTCTTCCTCCAGTCTAGGAAAAAAAAATAAAAATAAAATCAGGCTGCTCATACAGAAAACCACATCACAAAGGACTGTGGGCTCTGGTCCCCTGTTCTGTGAAACTCGTTGATTGAAGTTGCCAGATTTCTGTTTGCCACCCTTGAAAGAGTAGCAGGTTAACTCTACAGGATAGGGTTTATGGGTCTTACTGTGCTTCAGTAAACAGATAGCTCATTAGTAGATGCCCAGCTCTGCTAGCCATCTCTAAGTTATTATCATACCCAAGTTTTTTCTACCTAACATCACATGCCATGTTGTGGTCACAGCAGAGATGATATAAGTAACACTGCTACAAGCCTTGGTCCAGCTAGAAGCACTCAGATGTGGTACCTACCCTAAGTTCACGTTCTTCAGAAGCAGAGGTTGAAGTATTTGTCATGTTTGGGATTAATGCTCTGACACTTCAGAGGTCTGTAAAAAATTACAGAAAAATTAGGTGCGTGGTGTATTTCTGTCCTCCTTTGCCTGTGCTTAATCCTCTTTCACCTTACATGTACATGTACGTTACATATGTATGTATGTGTATGGTGATTGCTGGTAGGTCACCCTGTGTTAGCAAATCCCAAGTCTTGGTATAAAAAGGATGAAAAGGAAGGATCTGGTCTTATAAGAGCTCACAGAGGGTGCCGAGAAGAGCATATAGCACGGTATGAGGCATTGCTTCATTTCCTAATTGCTGTCCTTCATAAATGTAGCGTGTTTGGCTGGTGCTATGATAAAAGAAGAACATATATTTGAAGAACAATGAGATACTATAGTGGGTTTATCCACTATCCCTTCTAGGAGGCTGTCACAGAAGTGGTGGAGGTTAGGTCAGGGCTGGGGAAAAGAATCGGGCCATGGCAAATCAGAAGCAGCATCATTATGTCCTCACATGGACAGAGGCAGTTAAGGGAGGCTGTGAGGCAATCTCTTCATCTTGTCCTAGCTCATCATCGCCTACACAATTGGAGCCCTGGTTTAGGAAATTCTGCAGGCTGTGGTTGTTTCTGTCACATTGTGCTCCCGCCATCTACTGCTCATTTGTCGTATTCACCGCACTGCACGGCCATAGTCCATTCCAGTTGAATGAGCAACATTTAGATGACATCCAATATAAAACTTAACAAATTCGGCATAAAAATCCTTCTCAACAAAAAAAAGGAAAGCCTTGTAATACACTTCATTTATGAACAGTCTGTGTTTGAGCATGAAAGCCAATGAATAAAAAGGACAGAACAGGATCTGTTGTAAGGCTGCTACAGGGCGAA
>VWZK01004036.1:574-44418 GCA_013396935.1 Baryphthengus martii | reverse complement strand
AATTATAATTCTATTAATATATATAAATACTATTAATATATAAAAAATATATTAATTATAGACAGAATGACTATAATTAAATATCTCCTACTGCTGTGCCATTTACCTCATTACGCATGTAGCTGGTATCTATTCCTGTGCCTCCTCTGGGAGCCGTTTTGCAGCGTTATTTTTCCTCTTGCCTATCTCATCTGTGCAGGGTGCACAGCTATTGTGTTAGCAAATAGCCCAGAAACAACCGGGACGTGCAAAAGTACTATCTGAGCTGGGTTTTGTTGGCATAGGGGATCAGGAAGCTGCAGATGCAGCTTTGTGTATTCTGTATGGTTTAATAAATGCAAAGCTGGAAGCTGCACTTCATTGTGCACTAGTAGGGCCAGCTTAGTTAGGAAGCAGCACAATAGCATAAATCAGAGCATTGATTTTGCAAAATTCCTCTTGTCACTAATGATGCAAATATTCTTCATGGCTCTTGAAAGCTACTTTTTTTTTTTTTTTTCAATTTCATTGCATATTTATACAATGGAATCTAAAATTTGAACTGAAAAACATTACAAAAAATAAGAAATATTGTGCATCCATATGAAACAAGTGTGAATGGTGTGTGATGGGGAGGTGAATACAAATTGACCTTGTCAGCCACCTTCTGAAAATTATTATGCTACAGTTGTTCAAATATTATATTTAAATACAAGTGGTCCTCTCATATTGCATCATTATCTTGCTTCCTACATTATGAAAAATACGTGTATTACCAGTTGTATTTTTACTGCTGATAATGCATCACTTCTCAGTCTGGATCTCAGACACTTTTTCTGAGAAATGTCTCTCTTCCATCCCTAGCCTAGCACAATTTACCTAAATATACAGTAACACTAAGTAAAACTTCACAGAACGGACAGTTTATTCTTTCTTCCTTGCCTTTTTTTCATATTTATTTAAACTGTCTGGGGAAAAAAAATAGACCGGCTTTAAACAGAATAATATAGGAGATGAGGAAAAACCTGGTTTAATAGGTTATAATTTAGGCATTTACACAGAATCAACAGTTCATTTGCCTTGCACTGTTCTACCCTTCATGCTTGCTACACAAGAGGCAGTTGCAATAAAACTGACTGTGGAGCTACTGAAGTTTCACACCTGATGCACTGCAGCTTGTCTAAGACATGGCAGAATCTGCAATGCCTGAATGGATTCATCCAGTATGGCCTACACTTGCTTTTTTCCTTCCTTTTTTTCTTCAGTCACATAGTGGAGTATAGGCTCTTGCTTACAAGAAGATCCAGATCCATCTTGCTTTATTTAATAATACTACAGCTGTCATCATGTTCAACAAATACAGCAGGCTAGACAATCTTGGCTGGATAGAATCCTATTTACCTCGTGGTACTGCTCAGTTTAAACTTGCCAGCCTGATCTGCCACAGCTCCACTGCCTGGAGACAGAAGCCTTAAGGCTGCTTTGAGTCAGCCACTTGCCAATAGAGGAGCCACATAAATGTGTGCTTTAAGTACAGTATATTTCTTTACATCTGCATTTTGTCTCTAGCTTAAGAGGATCTGAAAGGCTAGGCAGAGCCACTTGAGCTCTGNGTTGTTAGGCTGCTACAGGGAGAAGCTCTGGGGCCTGTAAGTCCTTCCTCAGACAGCGCTCCCTTGCTTCATTTAACATCTGGAAATACAACCCTGCAAAGTATGCACTGGTAGTTTGACACTGAACTTTCAAAAAGCGGTTTTGTAATTGCTGGCAATTGTTACAAATTACGCCAGGATTCAGAAATAATATCCATATCCTTTGGTAGTTCAGCATTAGCACAACAAAGCAACAAATTATAATTCTATTAATATATATAAATACTATTAATATATAAAAAATATATTAATTATAGACAGAATGACTATAATTAAATATCTCCTACTGCTGTGCCATTCACCTANCCTACATTATGAAAAATACGTGTATTACCAGTTGTATTTTTACTGCTGATAATGCATCACTTCTCAGTCTGGATCTCAGACACTTTTTCTGAGAAATGTCTCTCTTCCATCCCTAGCCTAGCACAATTTACCTAAATATACAGTAACACTAAGTAAAACTTCACAGAACGGACAGTTTATTCTTTCTTCCTTGCCTTTTTTCATATTTATTTAAACTGTCTGGGGAAAAAAAATAGACCGGCTTTAAACAGAATAATATAGGAGATGAGGAAAAACCTGGTTTAATAGGTTATAATTTAGGCATTTACACAGAATCAACAGTTCATTTGCCTTGCACTGTTCTACCCTTCATGCTTGCTACACAAGAGGCAGTTGCAATAAAACTGACTGTGGAGCTACTGAAGTTTCACACCTGATGCACTGCAGCTTGTCTAAGACATGGCAGAATCTGCAATGCCTGAATGGATTCATCCAGTATGGCCTACACTTGCTTTTTTCCTTCCTTTTTTTCTTCAGTCACATAGTGGAGTATAGGCTCTTGCTTACAAGAAGATCCAGATCCATCTTGCTTTATTTAATAATACTACAGCTGTCATCATGTTCAACAAATACAGCAGGCTAGACAATCTTGGCTGGATAGAATCCTATTTACCTCGTGGTACTGCTCAGTTTAAACTTGCCAGCCTGATCTGCCATAGCTCCACTGCCTGGAGACTGAAGCCTTAAGGCTGCTTTGAGTCAGCCACTTGCCAATAGAGGAGCCACATAAATGTGTGCTTTAAGTACAGCATATTTCTTTACATCTGCATTTTGTCTCTAGCTTAAGAGGATCTGAAAGGCTAGGCAGAGCCACTTGAGCTCTGTGTCTGTTTCTCCTTCTACCTCATTAAAATAGTTAATGCTTAGAAAAAGGAAGCTGACTCCCATCCCTGCAGAGGGATCACATTTTTGAATGAAGAGGAGAGACTGCTTCCTACGTCTGAGGCCGTTAGAAAGAAAGAGTTTTTTGAGAGTGACACTGTAGAAGTTGCTCTGGATAGATCTGCAAGCCTTTATGCCAGTGGGGTGAGAGGTCACATTTCCATTTGCTCTGAAAGCTTTTATTTCAGCTGGCTATATTGTCTATATTTTCTTTTATACTGTGAAAAATATATTTACAGGGTTTCTTTCGGCACATTCTGCTTTTTGTCCTTTCAGATTACTGCATACAATCCCCAACAGCAAGGAGCAAACTGTTATTCTGACAGTGATTTGAATTGAGAAGCTTTCTATAAAAAAGAAGATCTATGTAGTACAGCTTATCTTACCAGCTATATGATTAGAAGGTAGACTACCTACAAAATGTATTGTGTGACTGAAATTGAAGATGCAATTCTGTGAAGGGTCCTGATGGTGCCTCTGTCCATAAAAATCCATCAGAAATACTTTATGAATTACAGTAGGTAAAAATGAGCCAATAATGATAGCGTGGTGGAAGATAAGTGAGTCTCACTGCAGGAGAAAGTTTCTTCTCAGAAGGCTGAGAAAGGCCTTTTATAAACAAACTATATGTTTTTGCTCCCTGTATTGGACACCTGGAACTTTGAGAAAAAAGAAATTCTTTTTATAGCACTGTTATTTGTGCAGAGGAGTTTAAAGGAAACTGCTGGTCTCATACAGAAAAGATCCTGGTCAACCACAGACAACGTTTTACCTTCAGTATATTCTAGCTTGGCCATCTCCCCACATAATATGTTTCTGAATTAGATTCTAAACTCACAGGGAACATCTTCCCATACTTGCATGTTTAGCTCTGAGCAAACTACCAGATCTCAGGAAGTAATTCTTGGCATGTGATTCTAACCATTGACAGTAACTGCAGAAACACCCATCACTGGATGTTCTAGCACTCATTTCTTTTCCTCTAACAACAGGGGTTTTGCCGTAAATAAAAGGTAAATCTCAGCACTGCTAAGCTCTGCTCAGTTCCAGAGATGCAAAATATGCATTATCTACCTTAATATGCTGCATGAGCTGAGTATTCTGAAATGATTTAATAAAAATTTCTTTGTACTACACAGCTGTCTAGTCTGTCAGGGAGGGCCCTGTCACAGCACAGCTATGGTTGCTGAGGAGGAAACATTCTTTTGAATTCCCCATAGTGGACTGAGATTTTTCTTTCTGCCTGTAAACTGGGCATGTTGCAACCTCAGAATGATTCTAAGTAGCAGTGTCTGCTGGGACTATGCCTGGGGAATCGAACTTGTCCTGTAGAATTATCCTTCTATTGTAGGGAGCATAAAAGCCAAAACTTGTGCCTAGTTCTTTACAGGTACTTGCAGCTGCCAGTGGCCTGACTTGCCTCCTTCACCCTAAGCTCCCTATGGCCAGCAGCACTGTGAAACATGGAGAAAACCAGGGGCTCTGGAGAGCAGAGTACCCTTCTCCAGCCTGCAGAGGTGAAGGAAAACAAGCTGTCACACTTCACTATGCTGAGAACAGCCTGTAAAAGAAACAGAATTTGCACATTTCATAGGCTCATAGAATGGTTTGGACGGAAGGAACCTTTAAAGATCATCTACACCTGCCACTAGATCAAGTTGCGCAAAGTCCTGTCAAACCTGGCCTTGAATGCTCCCAGGGATGGGGCCTCCACAGCTTCTCTGGGCGACCTGTTCAGTGCCTCACCACCCTCATCATAAAAAAAATTCTTCCTTACATCTTTGAGGTAGATTTTGCCTTACACTATCCTCGTATGTTTGTGACCCTTTTGACAGATCACCAGCTTCCAATATAGAATGTTTGTACGGCATCATCCTTAACTTCAGTCTAAACTAGTGTTTGGGGGGGCTAAGGATTAAGCTTTATGTCAGGGTTTTTTCTATGCATGTCAAAAATTTGCTGTTGTAGACAAATTTTTACTTTAGCGCTTTTTTGTATCTCCCATTATTCAGAAAGAGTGAAGTGGTAGGTTACAGAAAGAGTCCAGGTAGCACAGGCAGAAATAATTAAAAATCACTTCTCCTACCCTGACAGTACATAAAACTTCTCTCTTCCTTCTAACTCTGCTTTTGCATGGCTGCTACCTCTAACACTGTTTTAGGTGTTTATATGTTCCCAGTCCGTAAGAACAAAAATAAAAATTGTAATTTGCAGCAATGTTGAAAACAGAAACACCAAAAACCCAAACCATCATTTAAAAACTCACAGTATTGTGTAATACTTTCCACAAGTGTCTTCTGAAATCCTTACAGTGTCAACACCCATTATTATGCATTAAATCCTAGTAACTGCTACATTATGACATTTCTAAACTTTAATAAACTTTTGTTTCTCTTGGCAGATCTGCAGCTTGATGCGAGGTGGAATAGCTGAGAGGGGAGGGGTAAGAGTAGGACATCGTATTATTGAGATCAACGGACAAAGCGTTGTTGCTACTGCTCATGAGAAGATAGTACAAGCATTGTCTAATTCTGTGGGAGAGGTAAGAAAACAAATACTTTGTCAAGGAATTTAAACCAAATAATATATATTTCAGTTGAAAAGAGTGTCTTAACGTAGTACTGAAACCACCACCTCAGCAAATTGGACTTGAGCACTAATAACAAACAATTAATAGAACATTTTAAAACAATTAGATGCACATTCACTGCATTTTTCCACTCCTTTTTTCAAGAGTTCTTGGCATGATTCTGAACCTTCAACTTACTGTTGGAATTAAACCAATCGATCAAGGGAAAAGATTGCTCAAGCATGTTAGCTATGAAAATGTCTCCCGGCTTATCACTACAACATCTACCATAGAAATAAATTAATATTCAAAGGGCTGAGAAATACAAATATATATGTATTTTAATAATTTCATTTCCACTGGACATCTCCAGCTTACCTTGGGAGTAAGTTAAGACACCTCTTTCCAGTACTTTTAGAGAAATGCGCAATGAATGAACAAGATCCTCCAGTTTGTCAAAATCCTTACTGAATTTAACGGTAGTATCGTACAAAAGTCTGGCCAGATCTTCCACTAGTTCCTTTGCAAAAATCAAAGATAATTTGTTTTCTTGTGGAAAATGATACTCAAAAAATAATAGAGTTCATGCACGTTGGCAGGAACAAAGTTGTAGATTTCTGTAGAACCTCCATGCCTGTATGGTACCTCTCTGCTGCATAACATCTCACTAACTACAGGAGGATAGTATGAAACTTTTTTTTTCAGCATGAATATATATCAAGACAGCGTATCACTGGTGAGAGTCTGTATTACCAGTCAGTAAATTACTGTCCTTCCTCTTGCATTGTTTGATAGGTACTTGTGTTGTTATTACAGTTTTGATACAGCTCTGATTACCTGAGGCCCTTAATCCTGTTAGTCTGTAAAATCCCTCTTGACGCTTACTACTCTTCATAGAAAGAACTTGAATGCATTAGCCCTGAGAGAACCTGTTCCACCAAACTCTTCACTGGCAATTAAGTATCAGATGATAAAAACGTTTTGTGTTCAGAGAGTCTTACTCCAGTTAGGAGACAATGCATACAAAATGACACTCCCACAGAGAAGGAAGATAGAAGAAAAATCGAAGTGCAGTTAATACCAGAACAGCAGAATGAATTTTCAGAGAGGTTTGTGCTGCTGCTTTTTTTAAGGACTGCAATTGGAGTATAACAATAGGAAGTGTTTAGGTGTCCGTTTTAAGGTATATGGTGTTCCATCCTCTTGTCGTCATCTAAAAAAAACCACCAAACCAAAAAGCACCAAAAAAGCAAAGACGGCAAACCATCTGTCAGAACC
Source organism: Baryphthengus martii (assembly GCA_013396935.1). Classification (NCBI taxonomy): domain Eukaryota; kingdom Metazoa; phylum Chordata; class Aves; order Coraciiformes; family Momotidae; genus Baryphthengus; species Baryphthengus martii. Next base: position 37,713 of record VWZK01004036.1, on the reverse strand, counting down.
AGAGAACTCTGAATTAGAAACTTTGGCAACATTCACATCTACAGAAACCACGACTATAAAAGCACTTACACCACAGGGAGGGGCAGATTGAGCCTCACGGGATATTTTAAACTAGTTTAACAATTCTGTTAATTTCTGTGTAAATCAATTGACAGATTCACATGAAGACTATGCCAGCTGCCATGTTCAGGCTTCTAACTGGACAAGAGACACCCCTATACATCTAGCATGCGACTCTCTTCCAGCAAAATAACTAAATGATTCCATCAGAGCTGAGGCCCTCATAGATGAAGAGAACTTTGTATTTTGTATGAACGAAAGGCTTTGAAGCTGACCTGAGGACTCCAAAACAAGGAACAGACAGGTGTCTCTGCCTTTTCTCTCCTTCCTTTTTATTTCTTTGCGAAAAAGTGGTGAGAAGGATGGTCAAAGACAGTAATCGCTGAAAAAAATATTTGTAAAACATTTAAGTATTTTGCAACATCCTCTGAACTCTTTTCTCATAAAACCTAAAGCATATTTATTTGTAACCTTTATGTAGAGTGATGTACGTATGTCTGTCTTGTTTGATAACATGGTGAATGTGAATATCTGATGAATGAGACTGCAGGACGTGGCGAAGAGAAGCGATTAGAGAAAGCTACGGCTGCCTCAAGTGAAAAAGAAATCCCAGTCCCATAAAGTGGTCCAACGCCGATGGCTTTGTGTAAGTTTAAAACTCGTGCCGAATAGATGGTATTTCAGTGGAAAGGAATGTGCGCAGTTAAAACTTTTAGATTCTGATGTAAAGAAAACCACTGTAGTACTTGGTATTGTTATGACAAGTGTAACCTGTTTGGCAAGGTGTGACCATAAACATGTAACAAGTGTTTCATATGCTAAATAAAGAATAATTGCCACAAGATTAAAATCAAAATATTTATTTAGATACATATTTATTTTTAATGCTTGTGATTTTTATGATTTAACAGAGTTATTTCATGGATAACTTATTGCACAGGTTGTGTAATGTATGTACTGGGCTGTTTTGTTTTTTCTTTAAGTTCTGCATATTATCTTTTTGTTTCTATTAGCTCAAAATGGGAAAGCCATGCTTACCTGTTCCTTTTATAAAGCATTCTTATTCCTAAGGCAACGTGTTCTGATTGTAAATTGTTTTGACAAATAACCTAGCACCATCAGCAGTATTAGAATGTGTGTAGATAAAAAATCTAGTAGTGAAGTTGTATTCCTTATGAGATAAATGTTAACTGGTGTAACTTCTTGTCTAGATTTTTATTTATTTTTTTTTTGGCCAAGGCCCTGAAGAAAATACACTGTGACTTACAAAGCCTTACCATGCAGTAACTAAAGAGCTTTAGATGACTGTACTTCAAGGAGTAGTGTGTTGCATGCAACTGACCTTAGGAAAGAATTAACCTACTATCACTAATAAATCTGAAATAATAAAGGAAGCTTGCTTATTTTCTTTGTGTGTAAGTTTACGTAATAACTAGAAGATCATTTAATTCTTCATCTAAGTGCAGTTGCAAAGGTCACAGATTATTTTTTTAAAAGGAATTAATCTCTTGAATTAGGAATTTGTGTATCATTATTATATTGAGAATAGATGCTTTCAGTTACCATACCTTGTTGCCACTGGATGTCACTGTAAGTTCACATCGATACAGAAGCATGCTATAATTAAAATACATTAAAATCGATGAGTCTGTAAAACTTAAACTACCCATCTTCAGCTACATTCCTTTGTGACCTTTTCACAGGATGTCTGCCCAGCTCAGAGTGACACAAATGAAACCAGTGCATGATTAAACCTCAAACGGAAACTAATGCTACTGACAAGCACTGCTGCAAAACATTTAAAACCCTGAAACGTCAACCTGTGGTAGGTTCTTTATGAGAACCTTTCGCTTGAGGCCTTTCCAGTTTTCTCTGAGAGCCGGGATGAAGCTTGCACTGGAAGACGTTGCTGGCAGACCTGTGTTCATGCTGGTAATCAGATTAGTGTCAATGATATTTAAATATTTTTTTAAAGATCATAAATGAAGCAGGACCACAAGGACATGTTTTAGTAATGCAGCTGTCAAAACTACTAATTGGAGGGGCAATACTTTTGGAAAAAATGTTCAAGGCTCTGCTAGAGAAAAATTCATCTAAGTTCCTATCAGTTGGCATTTGTAAAAAGTTTGTAAAATATGCCTTTTGGAAATGCAGCATTTCAAAGACTTCTTCCCTAATGCATCTTCTGGTCACAATTCACCGAGTGCTTAAAACATGAATTTTCCATAGGATACGCTACTCCATTAATAAACTCATGAGCATTCAGAACAAAGGAAAAATAAACCGCACTGCAGCCATTACTGCGATTTAGAAGAGCAACATATAGGGGAGGGTGGGGGTGTGTGGCCAGAGCAGTTTGCCTGGCATGAAAGACACTGGAAAAATGGATTAGAAGCAGCACTGGATATGCTTATGAATCACCTTTACATTTCTATCCAAATCAGTTGCTGAAAAAGCAAAGTCCAGAAATACTTTTTATTAAAACACTGATCATAGTTAAAACACTTTGAGGTACATTAAATAAATACAACTTTTAAGTTGTACAGTTGGTGTCTGGTGGTTTTTCAATGGTTTTCAATAAATGTTAGGCAGCATCAGTAAGTCCTTTCTGTAAGTACAGCGAAATAAATGCATTTCTGTTCGGGAAAACATTTGTTATGACTGTACTAATAAATCAGTTAAAATTTTGCAATACTCGGGGCTGAAATTTACATTCAGAAAAACAGGTGTGCTCCTCCTGCTGTTGGAAAAAAAAAGTGGAATTCCAAAGGAAGACACTTTTTCCTTTTTAAGTCATTCACTACTTGTATTTCTCCCAGTCCTGGTTTCTTCCTTAATTCTCTTTGCTGGAATCACATACCTGCGAATATTATCAAAGGATGGTCTCCCGGCAAACTCCAATTAAACTGTGAGGCCTGTCCCGCTCAAAACTGCGAGTGATGTCGGACCTACGTGAGAAGGCAACAGGGGAGCTTAGAGCACCACAGCTCTGAAGATGAAGATCTTCTTGAAGTCGCTTCCTAGAGGTATTCACATTCTGCTGGGAACTTGTAATTACCTGTTTAAAAGGGCAGCAACGGAGAAGTAAAAAGTAGGGAAAACGGGGTAAGAAATGTTTTCATTTATTAAGCGTCACTCCATGAATATTATTTCCTTTATCTAATGATGGAACTCTCCCACAGGAGATGCGTCTTTACGCAGCCATCCAGACACCCTCTCGCTTCTCCTGTTTTTACAGCTGGTCAGGGCTTAGTACGGGTTACTGGAAGGCACAGTCAAGCTTGAAAGGCATCAGGGCTTATCTGTATCATAGTGTTGAGTCAACAAAGGAGCAAGCAACTATTTGTTTCTCTCTATATGAATGAAAAGGAAACTTGTGCAGGAGTTATTTACTCTGCCATATAATTGACAAATTATATTGACAAAGTTTGGAGCAAAATAAACTCATCTGTTTCTTTCAGGAGAAAGAGACACTTCACTAGCTTTGCTGAGGGTGGAAGAGAACTAAAACCTTGCAAGCCCAGGAAACAAGCATTTTGGTGTTAACAGAAGTGTCAAGCTATTTCACAAATCTGAATTACACCACTATTTTACCAAAAGTCCTGCAACATCTTGAGTAGATTGCTGGGATGCCCTGGACTTTCACTAGTAATGCTTTTTTGTCTGAAAAAAATACAACTACTAAAATTATTTCTTTAAGGTGGGAAAAAAACCATTCGTCTCCTCAGGCCTAAGAAATTCACACTAGAAAAACAACTGGACCATTGGTGTCTGCTTTTATGAGAAACTATGGCTTTTTCCTTTGAAGAAAACTGGTTTTAACCTTGAAGATTTAATGGCCTATGCATTTAGTGAAGCAGTAAAACTGTTACCATGTAATACCATACTGATGCTCTGTTAAGTACGGCATAGTATCACTTTTCTACCTGTGTGACTACAAAGGGAAGTGATACGGTGTCACTTCTTTGTTCTACTTCATAGGTAGCAACGACACTCTTGCAGGAAGCTTTATGCAATGCTATATGTTACCTGCTCCCCATCAAACTATCTCACATGCTGTTTATTATGTGTTATTATATCCTATTTGAATACTTAGCCAGTTTCCCTTACTTGGGGATCAGCAGACTGTTACCACAGAAATTACAGTATCTTGCGAGAGGAGGAAACAGCCCCTAAGCGAGTATCCTTACTCGCCTGTCCAGCTCTGTGGAAAACATACAGGTCACCTGAACGTGGTTAGTCAGTGCTAGGAGCATCCTGCTTTTCAAATCTGACACCATAAAAGGAACCTCATTTCTATAGCTGTCATTCTGGTAACAATACTAGCAAGAGGTGATCCATCACCCTTCTTACTGAAAAAAGATGTATCGTTAAACATGCACTAGATACTGAAAGCTGCTGCCACCGCTAATTCCCTTGTTTTATAGGATTCCTCCCAAGCCTTGTGTCTGTTTTATTCTCAGCTCAAGGTGAGAGGATGCATTATTCCTTCATTTTGGAAAAGTACAATTTTTCAATTCTTTTTCTTAAAAATATCAAGTGTCATTCTAGCCAGGAGTAAGGGTAACTACACTGTTCTGTTCTGACAGATTTGGGCTCTGCCTGTGTATCTACCCATTCTTTTCAGCTAGAAGCTTAGGCTGAACCAATATAGTTGCCTGAAAAGAACAGCAGATCCAAGTCTGCATGTATCTGCGTATATAAGCAGAAATGGAACAGTCACAGATGCAGAAAGACATCAGAAATAAGAGCGGATTATTACCAATGTGTAAATCAGTTCCCTATGGATCTCCCAAGATACTACTGGGTTTAGCTGAAGTACTTAAAACTGTAAAGACATTTAAATATGGTATTTGCCTATCATAGTGAAACAAATCTTTAGAACACAAATGGCCTACCTGGTCTATAATATTGGCACTGAAGATGGCTTCTTCCATGTGTCTCTCATCAGATTTAATTACTGATCGTATGCTGTTCACTACATGACGTACTTCTGGAGGGAGATTACAGTTTGAATGTTCCAAAAATTTTGCCACTAAAACTTTTGTGTCTTTATAGGCCTTAAGGTCCACTAAAGAGTGTGGTCTTTCTTTTGAGACTCTGTGCAAAGCCCTTGGCTTTAGGTGTAGATCAATTCTCCTTGTATCCCTCTGTTTTCCAGTTGGTAGAAAACTGCTCAAAGAATGCTGACAAGCAGAGGCAGCCATATGAGAACCAGAAACAGGAACTAAAAAAGGGGGGGAAAAAAATCTTTAAAGCAATATTTAAAAAAAAAAAAAAAGAAAAAAGAAAAAAAAGAAAAAAAGGCAAAACAAGTATTGTCACACAAGCTTTTACTTTGTAATAAAACGTCTGTTTTGTCTGAAGAGTAACAAAAGCATGCAATCAAGAAAATCCTGCAAAATGGGTAATTTTACCCCATGGTTGTCCTGGTTTGAGTTAGAACAGAACAGTAATACTCTCTCACATGACCAAGAGGAGACTGCATCTAGGCTGAACTGGCAGGTAGTTAAAGTACTTCATAAGGCACGGTTGTGTTACCTCTACTTTTAGGGACTTCAGTTGGCATCAGTGATAAGGGGATACACCAGCTACTCAGTGTTACAACTTGCAATGATTTAGGCTCAGGCCCTTCCCCCAGCTTTAAGGTTAAAGTTCCGCTTATTTCTAGGCCTCAAAAATTATAAGCAGTGAGTAATGCAAGAGAGATTAGTAAGAAATATAGAGAAAGCAAAAATGTTAAACCAAAAAAGAGAAAGTAATTTGCAGCATTTATTTTCACTCAAAGGCTGGTTCCATTAGCACTGTACGTCATAAACGTATGCTGTTAGTAAGTGCTTTTTCTACTCCACATTTCTAGAACTTATTTCTCTGTCAGAAGCTTTAAATTAATTTTAAAACAAATAAAAGGAAATCCATACAATAGCACTTTAGAAAACCGATGCTCACCTGTTTCTAATGTAGCTGGAGATAGTCCTGCATCTTGATGCTGGCTACATATAGGAGTCCAGGCACAATTATCACCTTTAACCAATGAGAGAGACACAGAAACAGCACAATTAACTCCTGCTATCCTCTGCCCAAAGCAAGGAGAAGTACATTGCCATCTTTTGTTATCTCTTGTACAGAATGGAACTACTCAGAAGAAATACTGTTTTCACGATGTCCATTCATGAAGAGAAGCTATACACAGATATGTCCTATAAGCTGTTAAATAAATACAAATAGAAAAACAGTTTCTCTTGATGGTCTCCTCTGTTATACAGCTGTCAGACAGTTTATCTTAGAAAACGGGAAAACCAAGAAAGATTAATCCCTCTTAATTTTACAAACTCAGCATTTTATTCAATATTTCTACCTTCTTTTTTAACAGATGCTTATTCTTTGCAGTATGAACACTATCCAGCACTGATTAAAGTAATGGGTAGGTGACCACCATGGTTCCTGGTGATCCAATCAATAATAAGAGGTTACAGAGCATCTACAAACAGCTCTGGACACAGCTGCCTTCTACTGACAGAATTTCTGGGATGTCAGCACAAGGATCAATGATGAAGCGATCACACTATACTGTAATTACCACTGCAGTCTTTTTGATTTCAAACTTGTGACCGTCAAGATGGAATAAACCCTCACGTTTATGCTACGGCTATTCACATCTGTTTCCAAGACTGAAAACCAATTTAAACTTCTAGGTAGTTTAGAAGAGGTGTTCCTCCACACCTTCAGGGAAATTTTATAATGAAAAGCTGGTATAATCCTCTCTGGCAGAGTGAATAATTAAATGAAGGAAAACAAATGTTAAGATGCTACAAGCATGCAAAATCTGTAAGACTGAGAGAGACAGCTTCTATTCCGTCTTCAATTTGCTTTATTATGCTGAAGTACTGCAACACATTAATCATGGCATGCTTATTAACAGGAGACACTTCAGAGGTTCTGTCTTCCCATACATTATGATACTGCTTAATATACTTGTGGCACAGCCAAAACTACCCCACTAGACGTTAACCTGAATGATCTGGAACACAGATGCTACAATAATCACTCAGGCACTTAACTAATATAGCCACATAGCCTATCATATCTGATTATAAATTAAATCTGTTGCAGTGCTAGCAGTCGATTTTGTCCTCCTTTGCTATGATAAACTTGAAGGGGGAAAGACAGAAAATTGTGCAAGCTATTTATTTATAACTAACTTCTCTTAAGAGCAAATCACTTCTTACAGAGATTATATATAAACCCACCAGATTTAGATTGTGCAGGGACTACGCAGTGACTGTAAAGGCACCTATTAAACTAAACTTTCATCTATAGTTTCTCTACTAGGAATGACAGATATTTCCAAACAAATAAACAAGCTCACTTTCAGCATTAAAGGATTAATGGGAGAATTACTGACTATAGTACCGTAAAGACCCCAGCATGTAAAATATATTTGAAGCACAGGAACCGTGTTTTATTGACCTAAAAGTCAAGAATTTTACACCAGCATTAAAATTCCCAGGTTACAAATTTATTAGCTCTCATTCCTGTTGTGTTAGTATGCTGCTGCACATGTGCAACAGCCCTGTGTCAAATAAATTATGTTCCAAACCATGTCCTCCAGTACAATCACAGTAATATTCAATACCCATTTAACAAAATCCTATGCAGTAAATTTCAGGGTTATGCTTCTAAATGTTTTCACATTGACCTGTAAGATTTAATCATGAAATTCTTCTTGAAGTAGGAAGATCAGGTCCTAAGACAAAAAACAAACCCCACTTACTAATCTGACCCTTGTATTTTCCCATTTGTGAACACGCTTGAAGCTCCCCCCCCCCATCCCTCAGTTCTCCATAATCTGCAGTATGTCTCTTACACGAGTTAGTAGTATTAACAACAGGTAGTTACAGCTCTATCTTTTGTATGGTCAGTCTATTTGACCAGTTGTTCTATTCCCAGAACGATTTTAAAAACAAGTGCATGTTACTGGAAAAATAACCTAACCCTTTTTCTTCTGGCTTGGTTAGTCGATGGAGCTCAGGTGGGGTTCCCTTTATCTTTACTTATCATAAACTTCTGCAGTGAATACTAATAGCAGTCATGACAAATCTAGATCAAATGCCTGCCTTTTTAAAGTTATACAAAGAACTTCAGCTGTGTGTCACAGCTTGGGAAAAATAAGCTTCAGGGCTGTTACAAACAGCTGGTTCACGTTATTAGAATTGTGCTGGCTCTAACTTAGGTATGATTTCAAACAAAGTTCAAAAAAGAGCAGAGGAAGGGGAAGTGATGTGAAGTTGTGAAAAACTTCACAGGGTAAAATTTTGCAAACTGTAGTTTGCCAAACATATAAATGAAAGAAAGACTCAACTGCTTCTCTTAAAAGATTTCATTTTAAAGAGTCTTCTGTAGGCAGCAAAAGAACGGCAAACTAGGTCAGCACAAACACGTTCCCTCTGAGTTACTTCTCTTGCTCCCCCTCTGCTGCGTGTCTATCAGAATCTCTAGAACCACGTCTGCTCCTTTATTACAATCTTTGCTAAGCCAGTTACATCTCAGTAGTGTTCAAGCCATGACCCTCAATTCATGTAGGACTCAGAATTTGGAAATTAGTCAAAATAATTTCCATAATGCCACTTCTCCAGAAAAGATGGACGTATTTAGGACATGTTAAAAATGAAGGCAGATCATCTCTTCTTCCAGGTGTCTCAGCAGTCATCTAGAACACGTAGCTATAGCTCCCTACAGCAGCCTCTCTCTCAAAGAGCGTACAGAGCACAATATTGAAAATTTGGAGTGTGATCCAGAAGAAAAAGGGCTGGCACAGCAGAAAGGATTCAGAAATTCCTACTTACTGTCTGCACAGCAACTTCATGGCACGTATATCCTAGCAGAGTAAATTTCATAAAGTAAATGCAGTATTCTAGATTAAAGATTTACTTTTCCTAGACAGGATGCTGACTAGATTTCTAAAAGTAAAAGACATTCAATTATTGGGCTAAGTATGAGGCCTCTCAAATTCACAGAAACAGAAAAACAATCCAAAAAGTGTAACAGAACCAACACATTGTCTTCCTAAATGAAACCATTTATTTCAGCATTTTGTCTACTTCTATCCTGAGCCAGTCACATGATTCTTCCTCTAGATCCCTTAGAAAGCCTGACGAATGCATCTGTAACAGCACAATCTAAGACATCTTACAAAGCTTTCAATCCTCACTTTCACTTCTCCAGGTTACCCCTTGGAATCCCTCTGAACAACTTACAACCTTTTGTTAAACCTGCACTTCTCTGTTTAGGCACTTCTATGTTCCTGCTAGTACCTGACTGAACCACTGAATCAAACATTTCTTTCCCACTAACAAGCAGACTTTTATGAAGATACACTGCTCAGCTAACAAGGTCTCCTCTCTTCTTCCCTACTCATCTAAAAAGACATTCATAGCAGAAGTTGCTTGTCCATGACAGTCAAAAGCTTTCCTTTTCATGTATCATCTTGTCATGTGTCTCATCTTTCATTTCTTTGTCCTTTAAAACTTCACCACCCTGCTCCAACTTGCCACTACACGGTCACACTCCGACGCCTCTGACATACACCAACACTGTCCATGTCAGTGTCACCTTCAGGAGACACAACCTGCTGTATGACAAGAATGACAGCTCAGTTAATTGTTTCCTAACCAGACCCCAGCTACTATTCAACTTCTTAGTTTAGCTTCTCAACATAACAGGATAGAGAGATAGAAGTATCTACTCAACAGATGTTTTCTGAGCAGTGCAGAAAGGCTGGTACAATTTAGAAAAGCCAGAATTAATTTCATTCTTTTCCCATTTTCATTCTTCTTAAAAATTTTGAAATCTAGAAAATACGCATGGAATGAAAGCTTCCACATGCATCAACCCTCACTGGAATGTTTCATTTCATTTCCAGCAGCACAAGTTGCTGGATAACTCACATACCACTCACTTGTTTCATGCTCCACCAGCCTTGTGTTACTACACCTACCTTCTGTGCAAGACGAACACGATACGGGGTCACTAGTTGATCGGACTATAGTTGGAATTCGGTATTTTGTAATGTGATGATGCTGGACAGCACTCTCGTGGCCGCTCATGTATGATGAAGTATTTGCGGGCCCAAAACCGGGAGAGGTCTGGGAAGGGACAGGACACCGGCTAAAGTCTGCACAGCAGATTTTCTTTTGCTTCAAAGATGGTGTGGCATTGCTCTCTTGAGCAGAATTCTGCAGTTCTCTCTCTGAGGGGCTGAAATCCTCTGAGGAACAGCCCAAGGACCTGCCATGGCCACAGTTCTTTTTCTGTCCTTGAGACTTGTCTGTAGAGCCTTGGCTCTGGGAACTGTCATCCTCGTCAGGAAAAGCTTCTGTGTGAGTTCTGTGGAATCTGCAGTGGGTGCTGTAATCCAGAGGGTTGCAGTGCTGGTCCGTAATTCCTTTGGGGGTTGTACAACAGGGAGAAAGATCTGCAGAATGGAGAGACCCTTGAACTTCCAGCGAACAAAGATCTTCAGAGGAGTAGCTATGGTCTGGGATACCAACAGCCTCAGAGACCATCAAAGACGTGCTCTCAACAGAAACTGCAAAACAAGAGATTCAGAGAACAAAATTGACCCCTTGGTCCTCACCAATTCCTCCCTGGCCCTGTTTTCAATATACTGATTTAAATTTAGTAATTGCCGAGTACATCAATAATTACTCAAGAGCTTTCAGATGACAGTGCCAAAGCAAAACAAACTCAAGTAATTTACTTGTTTCTAGTATCCTTCAGCAAAGAAAATTCGTGCTGTCTTCGAGTATTTTACTTCACTACAAACTACGCTTGAGCACTGATACCAAAGCATTATCTGTAACTACATTTGGACAGGAACAGCTCTTTTACTACTGGTTTCTCTGTTAAACAGTGAGAGATTGCCTCTGGTAGAAAAAGTAAAACTTTATTCAAATGGTGAAAAAAGATTAATCAGATTACTTTTAAACCTATCTCTACTGTCAATATTGGCTTTGCACCTAACACTTTCTAATCAATCATCATTCCCCTGAAGCATGCATCTAAGTTCTTTACAAATAAGAGTTCACCATCATACAACATCTCTGACACAAAAATATGTGACACACAGACTTTAGGCAGAAGCTGAACGTTCTATCCAAGGCCACATAACCTTTGAAGCTGTTTGTATTAAAAATTTAGATCGCTATACTTCCTCTGTCATGTCTACAAATACATGTTATGGATGAAAATGGCCTCTTGTATGAAAGCAAGTATTTGGCTCTCCCAAAGTCATGACAAAAATAAAACTAAATAAAGAAAATAAAACTAGATAAACCAGTCTCTAGGCTCCAATAATATCGACAACACTTTTCCCATATCAGATTGGAATTCCTTGAAGTCCTACATCTAAAATAAAATATTTACAGAATACAAATCACATTATCCTACTCAGCTCAGCAGCTTCTGATGCCCTGTTTTGCAAAACAGCTGTTGCTAACCGTATCGATGAGAAAAATGTACAGTAACTGTTTTCTCCAGAAACAGAAAAATAGGATCTTCTAGTGAATCAGAGAATGTTTATTAAGTGCTCCCACATTTTGGTATCTAGGAAGCAGAAAGCTTTGTACAGTAGAGGGAAATTAACTCAAAATGAAAACTGGATATTCATAAGGTTGGATTTTATGAAGGACAGTTTCTTCTTACATAAAATGAATCACAATCACTATTTTCTTTTGGGGCTTCCAGAAAATAAATCTGTAACACTTACAAGACAAACATAACACTGCCAAAAAGGACATAAGAATCAACATGGAAATACATCTACATTATGCTAAAAATGCATAATACACACTGTTTATTATGTGTTTATTAGTTGCAAAGCTGTGGTATTTTATTGGACTGTTTATATTTGTGATGTCCCCAAACATGTTTTACCTAGTTAGATGATTCTTTGCCACATATTCCCTTAACTCAAGCTTTGAAATACCTATAAAGTTTGCGTGCATAAATAAAAGCATTCAGTCTGGGCCTGTCTTCAGAGCACAGATCTTCATTGTCCAAACTCTCTTTGGTTTGATTTGATTTAATTATCTGATAACTAGAGTGTGGTTGGTTGTACCAATTGCTACCTGGACTGAAGGGCCTTAAACTGTATTTACATCTTCTTACTATTCTAGTCTTCCACTGACACGTTTTTTCTGGTACTGCAGACAGCAGGAAGAAGGACTTGAAGCAGATGAGCAGCAGTTACTGCTCAAAAGACAGCTGACTGATTTTACCTGAATAAAACACGCCCAAGGACCTTCCTAGTTCCCTTTTATGTGCACACAGCACAGTATCTGATGTCTAAACTCTGGCCTGAGAGCTGGTCCACTGCTTCCCAATAGTGAAAACTCTAGCACTGGCTTTAAAATTTAGACTTTTATATGTGTATGTGAAGTCCAAATGTATTTATGAACTGCAGACACAGCCCTTGTTAACAGCAGCACTTAAAAACTAGTCACCTTCAGTTGTCACACTCCATTGTAGTTGTCAAACACCAGGGATTAAAAAAAACAACTAATATTTAGCAGTAATTATTAAAGGTGACCACTGGTGGCTCTGGAAACTGAAATCCTACTTCACAGAACAGATACTTTGCATGTGTAGGAACAGATGCTCCTCACTCCTCTGTTAAGCTGTCGGTCCCATTCTGGATGCTATGTGAGAGAGGACTGTTTCTGTTTCTGGGACCACTCTGCCACCACTTCTCTGCCCATAAGTGTACTAACTGAGAACACCTGCCAGTCTATTCATTAATACAATGCGGGAAAAAACGTTTAATGGAAATTCTATTAAAATATTTATTTCACACAAACTGCTCAACATTTCGTGATCCATAGAGGCTGTAGTGTTTAAAAAGCCCTCCATATCAGCAGACCTGGTAACAAGGCATATTCTAGAAACTTTCAAACTTAAACAACCAGGCTCTGTGCTGCTACTCATCTTCTTGCATTCACAGTACCTATGCTTCAGGCAGCAAGCTTCCTATTTACGCTTCTGGAAGCCATGCAGCGAACGATTATATGGAGAAAGCATGTGGACTATCAGGAAGGCACCCATGGTTGCTGACAATGAGAAACAAACTGCCAGTTATGTACATTACTCTTCAAAGAGAAGTGACAGTTGCCCTATCTGTCTCAAAGGGCTTTACAGAGTGTGCTTTGTTGAACAAAACTCTCCTCTACGTTTCCAGCCACATCAGTTTGACTGTGAAAAGGTTCTTCTTGCCATGAACAATCTCAGAGCAAGTATTTCTTTCTCCATTGAGAAGGGCAGAAGAGAAGGAAAAGTCCACTCAAAAATCCTACTACATCTTTTTCAAGTAGACAAACACAATGCTATGATCACCTTGTGTGCTGAAGTCCAGGGTCATGTTCCTCTCACCCAAGCTTGATTCAGATACTTGCTGATCAGTAGCGGTGACCTAAATGAAAATAGTTTAATGGAACAGCCCATTAACGCATAATTTACCAAAACAAAGTATAGTGCCAATAATCTTAAGAACACACCTGACAATGTGAAGTAACTATCACATGAGCTGCTACTCAGATTGAAAGCTATTAAAGATACAGTATTTTACAATGTCTTTGAGTCAGGAACAAAAACAGAGCAAAGGAACATGCTTAAAGCAATTCCTTATTTTTCCAGAATCTACAAATTTAAATTTGTCTTGAATTCACAGGCAGCTGGGGTGGCAGGCTCACATGATAACACTTAATGTCTACAATGCTTAAAACGAATGGTTTTATTATGAGCAATCCTTTCTTCTACAAATCGCAATTTTCCATCTTGCGCTTTTTCTTCCACCACATTACATCACCTTAAAAAGGGATACAGAACAGAAACCATAAAAACAAGCACAAGAGCAGTATTTTCCCTTGGTTATTTGCTGAGATGCTAACATCTAATGCATTTTTACGCCCTATGCATCATTGCCACCCAGGTGGCCAACGCAGGGTGGTCTCCAGCCTCTCAGAGATTGCTGAAGGAAGGGAACACGAGGCCTTACCTTTTATTCTGAAAGGATGAATCTAAGTGGGTAACTTCCCTTCACTTTTGAGAATCATGAACAAAACAGACAGTCCTTCTGGAAAGACTTGATCCATAAACACCTGAAATTTAGGAAATTTTCTTTCTACTGATTTTAACAGATTTTGAATTGGTCCTTGCTGCCAATCTCATAAGATTTTTAGCAGTTCTTTGGGATCATGTTTATCAAAAAAGTTACTCCAGTAAATAGCTGGTAAAAATAAATGAGAAAAATAAAATACAATGTCAAAGGAAATGAGGTTGACACTATCTTTAGCAGAAAGCATCCTATCTGCTTCTGTCTGAAAGACCACAATTAACTAGTAAAAGCTTATTACAGTTGGTGACAGAGTCTAGAAATAACCATCAGTCACCTTTGTTAAACCTTTTTGTCAAGAGTGTAATCTGTATCTAGTCTTCTAAAAAATTGAATGTGACATTATTACTCTGAAGCTATTAAGGAAAGAACTTTAAGTGCACATGCCAGAGTACATTAATGTATACACATATATGCATAACTTACTGTGCTCACTATTTATTTTTTTATATATATCTAGCTATCTATCCATTCATCTATCACTTACTAGGACCAAGTGATCAGGAAAATTTTTCTGATACAAATTTAGTTTTTAAAAGTGACTTTAAGTTTAAGGGTTAGCAAATACAACTCTAAACAAAGAACAGTACCAGAAAGAGTTTAACTCAGCAATAGATGGATAGAGGACTGGGAAGCAGAAGTGAAATCACTCAGATTTTTAAACAATTTGCTTGGGAATTTCTTAAAGAATCTTTCTTTATTGAAGCAGAATATCGCATCTGTGGTAAAAAAAAAAAAAAGACAAAATAAAAAATTAGTGATGTCACTTCAAGTTGCAGACCATTCCCGGGAACTGTCTAACTGCTGGAAACTAAACGGAAAAATAAAAAATGTTTTCAAATGCTCTTTGTTACTGAAAAAAAAATTCAATCAGACTAATTACACTTTGGAAAAAGTAATATAATGTTTTAAGGATATTTGCTTCTTTTTAAAATTCTAGGGGTTCTTTTTAAATCTAGGTAGTTTCATATATTCTTATGCATTGACAGGAAAATACCTGCTGAATATTTGCTTTGAAACATTTATTGAGCTTCTACATTCTCCCAGGCACTTGGCAGCTGTAGTGACATTGTCTAGTACCTATAAAATGGCCTAGTAGCTATAAAATGAGTTACATGCAAGGCTGAGGTTTTGGGAAACCTGTACTAATGAAAAAGAATCATCTGTAGCTTTGACCTAGTAAATTTAGTATAAAGAAAAATAAAAAGCAAACTTAATGCTTGTGAAAAAAAGCTGGCTTAGCAGTTCTTGAAATCAGAATATTGCATCTCTCTTTAAAACTCGCTATTTTACAGGCAGAAGAAATACCTGTTGTGTTTACATACCTCAGTTTCTATTACACGAACACTTCTAGATTGTAACAGTTAAATCTTCAAGTTTTTTGTTTTTTTTTTTTATAATTCTCAACTTATTTTGCCAAAGGGAACAGTTATAGCATTGACAGAATTTTTTGACCTGGGACTAATACAACTAAGCTCATTTGACACAAGCCACAGAGCAGCTATCAGTACTCTGCTTTGACACCCTGTAGGAACAGAATGCTCTCCTCCATGAAATGAGATTTGCATCAGTCTTTCATATCCTTTGGAATCTAGGCAGACAGAAAAGCTCAACCACCACACATCACATCTCAGGCTCTACATCATCTCAGACTCTCCTACAGAGGCTGAAATCCCAGCAGCAACATGCCTGAAGACATGGGACTGCATAAAGAAGATTTCTATGTGCATCAAAGGACACAGCCTCTCAGCTTAACTTCAGGATACTCGCTTATAGACTGCAGACTATATTATTATACTGTTTTCTCTCATTGCAGCTGCTGGAAATTAAAAAAAAAACCAAACCAAAACAACAAAGTTCACAACCAAACCTCAATAATGTGACAAACAGATGGGACAAAATTAGGCACAGAGAAACTGCTTTTTGAGTCCAACTGGAAAACTGAATAATGCCCTCTAGATAAAATCCCCCACACAGAAATGCACTTATCTTTAAGGTTCATCTATTAAAGGCCTCTTTGATAACTAGCATCCTTAATAGTGGCAAAACAAGATACTTCAACATTTTGGGCACGCAGAAAAAATCAGGACTATAACCTGAATTTTGGTTTCTTCTCCTACTTTCGTTTTTTTGTTGTTGTTGTTGTTGTTGTGAGTATTTTGCCATATTTTGCAAAACAGAAGCTATTTAAACTTATCACTGTGTTAATTTTTCCTTTTCCTTCCCTTGCTCTTTCCCCATTCACAAAAAGAATTGCTGAATGTATTTTATATGCATTTGGAATTGCTTAACACTCTTGCCTGAGGGAAGAAGAATCACGGTTTTAATGGTAGGAAGTAACACTGACATTAGTCAGGCCAGAGTTTTGGTTCACACGGTTGTGGGAATGGTACCTAGTTTCATACAGGTTCCTGCACAGCTAGGGTAAGAAAACCTTATTGACCTGCACATCCTCAGACATAAAGCTGGTAAAGACAGTCACTAAGCTATCAATAGGAAAAGGAAAGAAACCCCGTGCTTTTACCAAGCCTGCACAGCCTACGGGTTAGTAGAACTTCTAAACCAGTCACTGGTATAATTCACCCAGAACCCTGAGCTGTTTGTTCTTGTGTTTTCTATACCCCAGTCAATACTGTGCATGGAAAACGGTGTGGAAATCACTTTTTTTCATAGTCATAAAACGGGAATTTCTCATCAGTACAGACGACAACAGCAATTTTTACTTAGATGGAATCACTTAAACTAGCACTGACATTTTCATCCGTGAAATCCATGAAATAGAGTCTAATTTGATACAATTTAATAAAATTCTAAAGACCTCATTTCATTTAAAACCAAACAAAACCTACTGCTTGACGTTCAGTAAGAGGTTTTACAATTATGACATTATTACATAATAGTTCCCAGAATCACATTCGTAGCTAAATTTCCATTGCTAAGCCTGCCTTTGAGGGATTTATAAATCTAGTTATTTCATTTCGTACTGTACTATAGCTTGGTGCATATTACATGGGAGCATTTGCATCATGTAAGAAGTTAGGACTCAGTTTTGTTCCTCTTGTAGACCTAAAATAGTCGTAGAGTTTGGCTCTATTCCTCCATTTAACACACACTGACTGGGACACCAACTGCAAAAAAAGTACATTCCGGTTTTGTTGCCAAGAAAAGTATAAGGTTGCAAAGTGGTTGTGCTCACTTGAGTTAGCATTGCCAATGTACTTCCCTTCCGATACTCAGCACCTCTTGTTCTTTTGCTCCTACAAGCTCTGTGAATCAGAAACTACCAGGCATATATATAAACTCTCTCCTAGTAACAAACTATATAATTATTACCATTTAGAAATTAAAATTCACCACTCATTTTCACTTGTGATTATAACAAACCCTTCTGGAACCCAGGTGGCAGAGATGAATAGGTAGAGCACTGACCCCAGATGCCAAAAAATAAAAGTCAATACATCTACTTATTAAAGTTCTTGCTCTTCTTACAACAGCATGACTTTGCTGCTTTAATTCATGTCTTGTTAAATTATATTTTTCTGATATGCTGGTGCTATTGTGCTGCTGGATGTTGATGCTCAAGCAAAGTGTAAACCCAGTTACAAGAGTGTTCAAAGTGATTTTGTGCTGAAGAATAAATACACTTTTCTAAACCTTATTTCATACCACATACAAATTCTTATCACAGATATTATCCTCCCCTTTCCCCCAAACCATGTATAATTTATATTGCATTTGCCAATATTTTTATCACTGAAAAATGTCAACTCCTCCAGGGCTTGCAGGTTCCTCTAAGTTACTGTAAAGGAAAAAGGATTGAACTTCGGTAAAAAATATTTTAGAAAGGAGATGGCCTTGGAAACTCCAATTTTACTGTTCAGAAAACCTCACTCACAAGCAATTTATACCGATTCATTTTATTATAGCCAAATAAATCAAGTAGTGCAATGCAAACATTGCACGTTTGCTGTGGCAGGCGGCAGAAGGTTTGATATAAGGCGAGGTTTAGAACAGTTGTCAGAAGCTGCTTTGTCAGTCATAGAAGCTGCAAAGTTAGGTGTATCTTGGAGTTTTTTAATTGTGTTTTTGCTGGGGACTGTGCATCTCAACACGGTTTTTTTTTATTTCTTCTCAGACATTTGTCTTATGAATTATCTTAATCTTCCTGTGTATAGTAGTAAAAATTTATATAATTTGTTCCATTTTCTGGTTTGTCCCAATGTGAAAAAAATCACTAGAAAACCTCCTTCCATGTTACACTTTGGGGAAATGCAGAGTACTCCCACCTGTAACGTAGGTGCAATTTGGCAACCTCAACACACATATTACCACAGTGTACTATTAACTGCTGATGAGCAATATCTAGAATGTTTGATTCCTTGAGTTTTCACTGAAGCCTGCAAGAAATGAGTTTCTAAAAGCAATTTTATGTATTCCCCCATTTGTGACAGCCTATTCCATTACTGCAAATCACTTCAAGCAAAACTTTGCTTAAATTAGCCTTGGCTGTACATGCAGGTACATTATAATTCTAGTTTCAGTTGAGCTGACACTGTCTAGTAAAAAAATTAAAGCAAAAAATGTCATGTAAATATTTGTCTGAAGTATACTGGATCCTTTCTGAAACTTCTGAACAAAGCTGTTACACGCTCTCAGGAGTAACTTTTTCTGCCATGTAACAGCAGAAGCTCTTAAAAGCTGTACCAGTCAAAAGTATAAGCAACAGACAGCTACTGATTGTTATTTCATAGGAAGAACACTTCCCTATCTTTTTATCATTCAAATCCTTGCTCCGTATGTTCCTTTATCAGCTCATGTGAGACTGAAGCAGGAATTAGTTTCTAGCACTCTGGTGCCTGACAGGAGCCTCCTTATGGAGACTGTATTTTACAACTACTAAAGTATACATTTGGCCCTGAGGTCAAGGCATCGTATTGAGACTAGAGCACACCATTACAAGAACCTATACTATTGCCAGATGGTCCCATTACTTTTCCAGAACATGATCTGAAATCTGACTTAAGTGGAGGTCTGCAAATGTGTATTTTTAACCTTGTTAATCTGAAGTTATTTACAGAGATTTTTGTTAGGAATTTTCAAGTACATCTTCTACTTATACATAAAGGTTTAAACTGGGAATTTTAATTATAGTAATTATCTTGGCTCAGATCACATGCAGAGCAAATTTGAGCTCTATGCTATATACACACATAGACAAACATACAGAAGTTATTAGCATTACGTGTCACAAGACACAGAGTTATCTTTATCCTTATTAAACCTACACTGTTGTACTAAGCTCCAACTAAAAGCAGGATATTAAAGTGAGGCAAATCCACTATTATCAGAAGTAGGAATAAAAAACATTTTGCAATTGTAGGGGGTTTAAGAAAATAAACCTGCTTCCTAATCAAGATTTCTTACTACCTACAGAAATGAAGTGTAATCTCACTTTAAAACATCATTATCCTTTTCAAGCAAGGAAAACCACTGTGCTTTGGTGATTCCAACCCATTCTTCTAGGTTTTTGTTACTGAAAGTCCAGTATCGTACAATTTTTTTAACAGATGATATCAACTGAAATATTACTACTCACATAAGCATCTGCCCAAACATGTACAAGAATGTCAGGAGAATGCACATTAACTAGAAGGTTTTATTTAAACCTTTTTAAAGGGAATTGTCCGAAAAAATATGTTTTAAGCAACATGAATATTTTCTAATAGTTGTTGCCCCAAAGTGCAATTAACTCCTAAATTATTTTAGATTATTAAATTTATCTAAGATGGTTTTGCATTCTGAAAATTTGAATACTATGTAGAGCATTTCCTTTGGCTTTCCTTACCTGGCTGGCAGGCATCTCTCCAATCACTGCTTCATAAGGAGGGGGCAGCTCAGTTGGATACAGCATTCCCGGGCTGTTAATGGTTACTTCATATAAAGCGCTGAATGGAGAATGAGGAAAATCCAAATGGAGACCTCTGTTTAAAAATACAAATGAACAAACTTAAATCTTATGCCATTTCCTAATAGTTATTTGGTAAACTACTACCGACACCACAGTAATGCAGTGTCCTCTGAATTCAAAGCCAGTAATACTACAAAGAATTATACTGAAGAAATTTATTGGACAAACAAAACACAACACTCATTCACAGGGCAGCTTTACAAACTGTATTTTATTCTGGGTGCCAGCCATCTCTACTGACTCGTTTTGCAGTCATTAGTGTCCTTCGCTACTCCACACTAATATATATTAAATGCAGTATTTCCTTGGAAAACTTACCTCATATTTAAGTGTATAATGTTAACAACTGTGAAAAGATCACCTATAAGCTGATCTTCACTTTAAGGTCAGCTATTGTTATTTTTGTCTTATCTAAGTTCAATCACTTTTCTGTTACACAAATATTTCCAGGTGCATACTAACAAGCTTGGAAAAATGTACGTAATCTCTCTGGAAAAGAAGCACCTAATGTAAGTGAAGGACATTACTTGGCTTTATATTCTTTGGAAGAGCTTCATCGTCTGTAGTTAAGAAGACGACTCACCTCTGTGCCTCTATCACTGGTGTGCAGGTATATTCTGGTGGGTAGTAGGGTGGAGGTGGTATTGGTGGTATGAACTCATCAAAATCCAGGGTCTGATGCAGGACAGTCCCATGTGGAGTCATGCAGTCAGGATTGGTAGAATGCGGCCTCTGCGGCAGAAACTGAAAATGAACAGGTCATGTTCCTTCAGACGGTAGAAACATTGTTGTATAATACATGTTAAAACTCTGAATAATAAAAATTTTAACAAAAGGTCAGTGTTAGCAACCCTGACCAATATCCAATTTCATTAATATCCATACTGAAATGAGACACATACTTCTGGAAGCATAAGAATACTTGAGATCAGTGAGGAGCATGAGTCAAATTACCAAAATGTAACACATTTACTAAAGACATAGAGAGGCCTGTGCTTCAAAGGCAGTCACTCTTAGGATGCAAAACACAGACATCTAAAATTAAATAGCTTTTCAGAAATACTTTAACCTTGTAATACAATACTATTTTATACATGTATTATTATATACATAATCAGCTGTATTTTTATAACTGTTGAATAATAGATATGACTACTAGAATAACTATTTGCATTGTTTCGTTTCTACTATGAAATACCTTGTGCTTATAAAAACAAACCCACCTCCCCTCCAAAAATAAACAACTAAATAACCAAATTGGAAAGAAGCTACCGCATACTCATTAAATTTTGCATAAGAGAACTACAAATATCCCACCTATTCTTCACTTTAAAAAAAAAGAGACATCTATAACTATTCTTTATTATCTTCTAAAAAAAAATGTATTCTACATAGCTATTTGATGTTTGGGGATAGGGATACTGCACATTTAAATATGGTATAAATGTTTTAAATACTGGTATGAAAGTAAGAAAAACCTTTATTCCATATAAACGTCTTAAAATGTAAAAAAAAAAATAACTATACTGAATAATAGAAAAGAGTAATACTGAGAACTACTGTCAATATTTGTGACAGGAGCCTAATCAGCTTTTAGCACAGTAGTGATACTAAGAAGCCATTCTGATACTTTCAATACCAGAAACATTGGAACTTAACAGTCTTCTAGCAAAGGCTTAAACTACTTCAAGATCAAATATAGACAATCCTGCAGATCACATGGAACCCAACCACCTTGACCGGACTTTATACAGTCCCCAGGGATAAAAGGGGATCCAAAAGACAAACCAAAACCACAGAAGAATTCCTTCTTCTCCAGGCAAGCTTCTGCTGTCATATCACTTTTCTTGGATCAGTAGATGACTTGGTCTTTAGCTCTTGCCTTTTAAAACAAGCAAGCTAAAAAAGTTTGCACAAGGCACATTTCTTTTTTTTTGTACTGGAACAACAGAATGTATGTCTTTATACTGTTGTCTCATTACATTGTTATTTGTTTAAATCCATGATAAAGACTTAAGAAGCTGTGAAATAAAGGGGGAAATTCTTACGCTTATAGAGATCCAGCAAATAGAAAATAAATTACATTAATTTTTAATGTCAAAGTTTTATATTTTTCACTTTTGCAAATTTAACTTGGTGCACTTACGCTGAATTTACATGACCATAGAAATGTTATTGGTCTTCATATTTAAAAAGTTGACTTACATTTTAAATCTAGTAAACATGCTCTATGTATGTTGTTTCAAAGGTCAAAGCTGTAATAATGCAACACAACAAAGGATCAGGAGGACCAATGTAAATTGTTTGCGAAAATGAACTAGTATTTGCTTACCACTTGGCTCTCTAGAGATATTTTCGCAAGTAACTTTAAATAACCTCCTCTGCAGAATATATCAGTATATCTTACAGACAATCAATGACTTTAAGCCACTGTAGTCTACTGGTAGAGGAATAGAAGATATGACATAGACTTGATTTACTCTTCATTACATAAAATAATGCTGTTAAGCACACTCACGTGAGATGTGATGTTGTTATCTTGAGTACTACTGGACATTTCTACAGGTTTGTCCAACAGAATAAAACCACATTTTTGCAGTCATTCAGCCTAAATTCATCTGATCTTTCAACAGCCATCTCCCAAACCGTAACATTACATTAGTATTAGCTGCTAAACACCAAACCTTTGCTCTAAGTGACACTCATAAGCAATCATCAGTTTGATACCATCCCCAAAACACTGAAGAATCTTTTAGGATGAAAGGAAGCAAGACGAACTTCAACTTAGTGACCTAAAACCCGTATACAAATTTATCCTATCAAGTATCCGTATATTTTGGCTCACATTTTGTACCCTACTTCATTCCACCAAACTCAGGACTACACTCTTTTTTTCCTAACAGAGATGATAATTTTGGTCATTTTTACAGTCTGGAAACCAAACTATTTTCTTTTACAGCTTTCTTTACCATCTTCCAGACTATCTCCATATATCATCATGAAACCCAAGCTTTTGTTTGCACCAGAAACATGTCGCTCCATCCCTTTAGTTCTCAAGTTCCCTGGAGTTCATTTCATTCAGCCATACATAGGGAGCAATACTCTAACTCAGCAGGTGAATTAAACATACAGCACTTTTACACTGAGTGAACTATCAGCACAGGTTTTGTGGGATGTGATAGGAAGCAAAGGTTTTATACAGGGTAGAAGAGACTGTGATTCAAGGAGAAAAAGACCTAATGTTTAGATGCAGTTCAGTTTAACAACAGAACCGTTTGCATCCCTTTCAAGTACCTTTACTGTGAATACAAATCATGGCAACAAACTCTGTGTGACCAACACTGAAAATGAGTGGCAAAACGGACATGAACAATGCACATGTTTGGGGGGGGTGGTGGTGTTTATAAACAACAGTTTACCTGTGTGATATCATCCTGCTGGAAGGCACAGAAATTAAAGTGAAAGAGGCTGTAAGAGGGAGACTAGCAGGAAATGAAACAATAGCAAATATAAGGGATTATCACAAAGAACAGACATCCTTGAGAAAAATAAATAAATCAGAAAGCTAATAGTTGGGAATTACATCATACCTTATTCTACATCATACTACCCTATCTGCTAATCTCTACTATCCTGCAAATGTTTTTTCTTCCTATAGGAAAATGTATTTTAAAAGTCTTTAAGGGTTAGTCTCAAATCGTGAAAGCTGGCAAGGGTGCAACAAAGAGTTAATACAAAGTCCATTAGTAAGAAAAAGACACAGTAAGAAAATCTAAACAGCTGACTATGTGGAAGAACACTGACAAATGCTTTCACAAGGGAACACACATTTTTGGTATTAGAAAACAGTAGTTACTAAATAATCAGTCTCAAAATGTTGATATCAAGTAGGGCAGACAAGGACAAGAACTACCAAACCAAAAATGGGGTGGCCTGTTTGGCCATGTGTATAAACAACATCAAGTTGCATTCAGCATTATTTCAAAAACTATAGCTCACGCTACGGAACAACTCACGGAGCAGGTCTCCTAGCCAGGCTTTTGGGATTAAACCAATGGCCACTGCAGAAGCAATGGATAGAAAGTGGCTGCAGACAGGGAGAAATGGCAAATAGCTCCACTGGTAAACACTGCAAATAATCAACAGTGTTAAAGGCTTTGTATAACTTTATAGCCATCAGTAGATATTTTGAACACATTTACAAGGCATAGACATCCTCTGGCTCTGTAAATCCCAAATATTTAAGCATTTCTGTTGATCACCTGGAGCTGCTGGATGTTGGGAACTTTTAGAAATCCAACGAGCAATGAAATACAGATCAGAATTCATGCTCTTCTTTTAGGAAATAGCCAACATTATGATTGAAGCTTGGCATTCAGATTATTATACACATGCAGGTTTTTTCTTATCCTTGGACTAAGAATGGTTTTACTTTAGTCTGTGGAACAAGTCTGATACCCAATAGACATTATCCGTAGATCAGTTCATGTGCTAAATGGACGTACACCATAGCACACATGTGGCACACAGAATTTTTTGTGTTTTAATTGGGCACACCTAACTTTGACAGAGTTAAACAGCCTGATTTAAACGGCCCTCATTTTTTTCATACTGAGGAGTACTTGATTTGTTATTTGGCTTGCAGTTATGAGAAGAATAAAACATGCTATCTGGTTGCAGCAGGGTAAACAAGAATGCTGTACAAAGCTGCGGGTTTGTGCCCACTTCTTGGACCTTTCAGAAGTGGGCCATGGTGTCAGCAGCAAGTTGTTAGCAAGCAGAGAATTAGAAACACAGATGTTAGGAGTACATCACTTCCAGCAGGAGCAGAAGAGGTAAAAGTTTTCTGAAAGTGCAGTTACGCTCAGGGGTCCGTATGCCATATCACTGAGAACTCCACACAGCCAGTGATGTAGGGCTGGATACCAGTGACCTTCTCAGGAAAGCCTAGAACCTGTAGCAACACATATATGCTGTCACCTCCCAGTGAAGGGGCAGTGGTAGAGTAACACAACTCTTCTCAGTTTTTAGCTCTTCAAGGTGAAATAAACACCATTAGATCGATACGAATAAGACTATAAAACTCTCTTTCTTTTTTTACTGTCAGACCAAATTTCTACCTCCTCACTGAGAAGTCATCTAAAAGTTAGTCACAGAAACAACCAGAATGATTGGAGCTTATTATTTGTATTCTGAATATTTTGAGTGTATTGAAGTAAAAACTGTCAGAGGAGTCTCAATAAAAAAGCAGTGAGAGAGAACTGAAGAACCAGCAGATAAGAACTGTAAATACAATTCTCTAAATAAACTGTCACCCAATGTGATAGAGTATGGTAAGTCCTTCTACCTGAGATTTGACACTATGAACCCTGCATCAGTAAATCCAGGTATGGGACATCCCCACTAAACATCAGCAAAAGTCATTCTCTGTTTTACACACTCTGCAGCTGATGAGCACTCTGGATTCCATGGAAATGACAGTGCTGGGATCTACTGCTTAGCAACTATGATATATCTAAACCACCAACTGCCATACATCAGTACCTGACTAGCACTCTAAGGGAATTTTCTTAGCTAGAGTGCTTCCCATATCTGTATGTAATTACCTCTGCCTTCCATATCACATTTAATAAATTTACTGTGTAGCTTTGAAATGAGTCCTTTGGAGATTCCAGGGTTCATTATGCTAATTTCAGTCTCTATATGTCATTTATAAAAAACTGGCTCATTCTTGAGAACGGGAAATAAAAACTTCTAATTGCATGTAATTAAATATTGGCATGTTATGTATAGCAAAAGCTCTTTGCAATATACTTGGGTCTATAATTCTGTTTTCAGTTAACTGCCCTCCTCCTGGACAGGTTGCGTTTTTCACTTTCTGAAACACTGGAATCAGTATCTTCTGGAGGGTAATGTAGATGCTAATCGTCTGCAAAAACAGAAGAAGCATGGCTGACTTCTAATTTGCAATACAGAAGATATTTTGATACGGAAAACAGATTTAAATTTTCCTGCACCGCTGTTGCCAGTTGCTGTTCCTATAACCATCAGAAGCCATTAGCTCTGCAGTTTCAGAGGGACTGGTCAGTGACACTGTATCTTTCTTGAAGAACTGTTTGTATTTAAAATAGTCTTAAATATTCTTATTCTACCAATAAAATGTGAAATGGAAAGTGGTATGTTTTCTAAAAATGTCTAAAGCTTTCCTACACCAAAGATTTCCATTTTACACTTTTATTTGTGGTAGGGGTGAGGGAAGTATTTATCCATCCATATTCACATTTAGGATGCTTCTATGGATGGAAAACACTTGCAATGCGTATTTCTAAAAGGACACTCATCTGGGATTTACAGTACCTTTACGGGAGTTTTGTGCTAAAAAGTGTAATGTTTAGGTTTTGAAATAATTAGGTTAAGTAATAAAAATATGTAATAACTTAAGATCAATTCTCACTTAATACGAAGCTTCATCCTGAAAGGGTTTTTTATTACTATTTCACTAGGATAAGAGATTAAACAATGTCAGCAACATATTATCCTCATATAGAAGTGCTTTATTTGAGGTGTTTGAGTAGAAATATTAACTACAGCCTCTTAAATTATGCTGAATTATTATTATGGCAGATGAAATAATGGAATCATAGAATAATTAAGGTTGGAAAAGATCTCTAGGATCATCAAGACCAACCTACTACTCAGTGGCTCCATGATCACTAGACCTTTGAACTCCTCCAGGGATGGTGATTGCACCACTTCCCTGGGCAGGCTGGTCCAATGCCTAACCACTCTCTCAGTAAAGAAATTCTTCCTCATGTCCAATCTAAACCTTCCCTGGCACAGTTGGTGGCCATTGCCTCTTGTCCTATTGTTAGTTACTAGGGAGAAGAGGCCAACCCCCGCCTCACTACAACCTCCCTTCAGATAGTTCTAGAGAGCAATGAGGTCTCCTCTCAGCCTCCTCGTCTTCAGACTAAACAACCCCAGCTCCCTCAGCCTCTCCTCATAAGACATGTTTTCCAAACCCTTCACCAGCTTCGTCGCCCTTCTCTNCCACAGACCCTCCCTCATCCACTAGGCAGGTCACTTGGTCATAAAAGGAGATCAGGTTGGTCAAGCAGGACCTGCCCTTCATGAACCCATGTTCGCTGGGCCTGAACCCCTGGTTGTCCTGAACAGGCCGTGTGAGTGCACCCAAGATGAGCCGCTCCATAATCTTCCCTGGCACTGAGGTCAGGCTGACAGGCCTGTAGTTCCCCGGGTCCTCCTTCCGGCCATTCTTGAAGATGGGTGTCACATTGGCAAACTTCCTGTCATCTGGGACTTCTCCTGTGAACCGAGACTGCTGATAAATGATGGAGAGTGGCTTGGTAAGTGTCCCCTCCTACTCCTTCAGTACTCTAGGGTGAATCTTGGTGAATCTCATCTGGTCCTGTAGACTTGTGGGTGTCCAGGTGGCATAGCATATCATTACCTACTAGTAATTCAGTGTTGCAGCTTGCACGTGTCATTGTTACCTTATTTCCTTTACAAAATAACAGATTGGTTTAGATGCCACAAAACATGAAGAACAGTTACTAACTGATGGTAATAAAATCAGCACACACTGAATGATCTCGGTATTTCTATGATAAGTACTTCATAAACCTATTTGGAGCAGAAGAAGAACTCGAACAGGTGTATTTCATGCTTTAGCTTGGCCACAGTGGGATTATTGTCTTCTGTTTCTTTGTTTAATTCAGGTAGTTACCTTTTTGAAGTAAATGGTGAATTTTTGCAGTAGCCATTCATCGGACAGGATGCAAACTGAAACTGCCTTAGGCAAAAAATAAGTGTCATGGAAGTGACAGTCTGGTTATTAAGAAATGTTTCTTCACATTACAGAACCTTGATATAATCTGATTTGATTCTCATTTATTTGCTGGATGAGTGTGTATACAGGAAGAACAATTCTGAGAAGTCCTGTAATGGAGTGCAACCTTAAACTGTCTTAGAGTGGTGAAACATAACAAATGCTACTTCAGTCTTCATGGTATCACTTACTCTTGCAGATTTATTACAATCGGTAGATTTTAAATTTTTTTTCCTAAGCAATTGTTTATATTTAACAGGGTGAGAAAGGATAAAGTCACATAAAAAATTGGGGTATTTTCTGAAACAGTCAACTGAAAAGAGCCTAGGAAAGTATGTTTTTGTCCCATATGACAGTAGGAAAGTAAAAAACAGAGGAAACTAAAATAGAATGCAATAAAAATAGTTTGTACTATTTTTTCCTTAACACTTGAAATCAAATGTTTGTTTGGTGGGATTATTTTTAACAAAAAAAAAAAAAAATCATAACCTTAAAATTGGTTGGAAAATTTAATCTGCGCTTACTACAGGACAGCTTGTGTTTATATTTTTCAGGACATTTTTACTAAAGGATTGGTATATCAGAAGGTAGCATTTTCCAACAAAATGCTGTCAATTTGCTTGTATGAATGAGATACTCACTGTCTGCAAAAGTTATCAAGAAAGCAGATACCCATGAAACCCTGTTGTGGATTTTCTCTGGTATTATATACCAGTTCTATGTGGCTAGGCAACAAAGCACATAAAACATTTTTATCCCTAAAGAAAACCTGAAATTACTTGAAATTTGCACCCCATTCTAAATGATTCATTTCTGAGACAAGAACACTAACACAGCACATGAATCACAAAACTGATGACCTAGTGATAACCTAATGATGTTCCCTATTGCATCATGCTTTTGCTGTCTAGGAATTATATTTTTATGTCTCCGTGTCCTACAGGAGAGCCTACGCAGCTCTTGAATACTGTAAAAACAGAGTAAAAGAATCAGTACAATAATTAAAATGTTTTCATCTAAGAGGGGTGGTATCTTTTGATGTTGCTGTCTTAAACAGCCCTGCTAAGAGGAGATATACACCTCAGTGAAAAGGGAAAGGAAAAAGCATTAACAGGCAACAAAAAAAAAGAACTAAATCAGATTTCTATTTGCAGTAGAGCAAAAGGGAACTGCAGATCATGGGACAATAGACTGAAATTAGTGAAAGAAAAAGAACTCTTCAGGTGGGAGTTCAGCTGATCTACGTCAAGTCAATGTAGCCTCAGGTAAGTTATGCTCACTTAGGCCTGAGAGAAATCTGGCTCAGTAACCTGAAAAAAGAAAGGGAAAAACTTAAGGATAAACAAGAAAAGTCTGGGATTAAGCAGAACTAAAGATATAATTCTCTTCTTCTGTAGAGAGGGAGGAAAATTCTTGTCAATGGAGCTGAAAGGGTGGGCGAAAGGACAGCTATGCAGGAAGACACAAAGCTGGAAGCACAAAGCACAGGGAAGCAAAAAGAAGTTGACATAATGACAGCATCGCCAGGTGGTAAAGAAAGAATTTTAGGGAAGAAGTGAGGAATGAAGTGGCCAAGATAAAATTATGTGCTTTTAAGGTTGAGATTATCGCTTCTTGCACATGCCCATCAGAAGCACTTTAATATCATTCTTGGTTCATTGTCATCTATACATTTTTATTCCTCTTACACTACTAAATACCATCAAATTAAGTGTAGGCTAAGATTCTGGGAATATATATGGCTACACCACATCACTGCCGCTATTGTCCATTAGATGGATCTTTCCAGGTATGACAATCACTGCATCTCCCTGTCATCACTGTAAGGTGAAAAAGATCATTAGTCAATGAGTATTCTTGCAGCAAATATTGGGGAAGTGTAGGAAAAGAGAGAACACCTACAATACGATGAAATTCCTTTAACATTTAAAATACAAGATGTCATCAGCTGAAATGATTATTTTTGTCAATTCTGTTTGACATCCCAAACAAGGCTATTAAAGAAGTACTGTTTACAAGCCATATTGTGCATGCACAATATGAATATACAGTGCTATATGAAAAAATTTATATATGTACCATTTTTAGGCATTATGTAGACATATGTGCCTAACTTATTAAATCCACTACCATCTGAAGTAAACATCCCATCACAGACTGAAGATATTCTTTAACTAAGTTTGTAAACCAGTGACTGGAACACTTGTCTAGAAAAGATAGCCTTATCTGTAATTCCTGCACTTTTACTCATAACAATACCCACGGTAGCTAGTGTGTGTATATATATATATTTTATTTTTTTTTTAAATTAACCACATGTCTGCATGGCAGGTCATACAATATCTCTCTGCTGCATAAATGGTTTGCAGCTAAATTGCTGCACCAAAGTTCGATCTATGCAAATTTTTAAAATACAAGACATTTACTAATGACTAGTATTAAGTTTGTGTACTCTCCCTCTCTTATTAAACAGAAGATAATTTTCTAGATTAGCCGGTAACAGAGCTGGTTTAGAAATAGCATACACAGCCTGCAAAACACAAAGGATTCCAAATTCTTCTTTTTTATTTCAACATTGAAGCCTTGAGAATCACAGCACTTATTTGGGACAGGAAAGTTGTCTTGGTCCAACCAAAACAAGACAGTATTCTGTAATGCAGTTGGTTATGCAGAAGACTAATGATTCTGTTTCCTCTAGTTTTAAACACAAGTGCTACTCTGTGGCTAGACATGTTTTCTTTATGACAACACTACTACTGGCACAGGGCTGCGAAAAGTTCCAGTTCTGAATTTATAGTTCTCAAGCTCCATAGTTCTTACACCAGAGAAGTAGTGAAAAATGGTATCTCAAAGCTAAGCAATTCCTCTGGATAGCATGGAAACTGAAGGCAATAAAAACGTAATGACAGAAAATTTAACATGCATATATAACTGAACCTCATTAATAACCTCATTAAGAAAAATAACATACTTCCAATTGAAAAATTCTGATTATAATTTGTAAGCATTTGAAATATATAATACGTAAACATTTTAAGAACACAGCAGCTATTCATACTGCATAGATTTGTATGCTGTATTTCTACAAAGGCATGCAGACAAGTACACCTATGTACACACACGTTCTAACGCTACACAAAGACACACAAACAGCCTTAAGTTTATAAGCAGATTAGGTACATACGATACAATACACAGATAAGAACAATGTTAGGTTGGACAATATTCTGCGTTGTCACTGAAACATACTCACCATTTGCAGCAGATCAGAAGAAACCATCTGCATGCAACACATTGCTGTTGCCAAAGCACAGACAATGGTGGAGATGATATTGAGAGCGCACACACTGAACAACAGGTCCTGTGAAAAGACGTACAGCAGAAGATCATCTCTTATCTCAGGGACAAAAAGGACAGGTGATATTTTTAGCAATTTGATAATAAACGCTGTCAGCTGCTACCAATCGCAATGGTCTCAATGAACTGTGTAGAATTCATTCAGCTCGTAACAATTTTTTTAAAGCTGCAAAGGGAACAATTACAGAAGTAAACATCTTCCCTTTCCCAGATTTCCTCAGAAATATTGATAGTTCAAGTTTTCCAGTTCGCTGAAAGAAAAACAAATTCCTGCTTTCACAGTGGAGTTCAAGCTACAGTTATGATAAGAAAGATACTATGAAATCGACTTCTGATTTTTAAAAAATACATACAGAAACTTCATTGCTTTCAGTAGTTGAAATCTACAACTCAGAGTTACGTGTTAAAAGATTCAGTGAAAACTCCAGTATGAAATAGATAATTTTATCCTGTATTAGATCTTCTATGCATCTGAAGCATATTTATATATAAAAGCAGTGACTACATCCAGGCATTTCACTTTGTGCTGATGAAATAAGGATATATGGCCACACTGTGTTCTGTTTTTTTTGTTTGTTTGTTTTTTAAAAAAAAAAGCCAACCAAGCACTTAAAATAGAACTAAAAGTACTTCTGTTTACTACACAGAATAAAATAAAAGGAACATTTAAATTAAAACAGAAACATTTTTATAGCAAAGGTATAATTTAAAAAAAAAACAAAACACTACAAAAACCATCCATCTCTTCCAGTCACTGGATTTTTATTTACTTTCCCAACAACCAGTGAAAAGGAATATTGATTTAGCATGCCGGTGACAATTCAAAAGTACTACAATCCTTCTACAGCAGTTGCACAGCTGTTGTACTTGTGACAGTTATGTGTCTCAGTATTCTAAACAGCCAGTAAAAGTATTTGAGAAAAAGCATCACAGAAAACAAATTAAAAATAAAATCAAAATTGTTAGTAAACTATGAGTAAAAACATTCACTGTGTAAAGAACATCCTGTAAGATCTAAGTTTAAAAGAGTATTTTACTCACTGCCAGTACATAAAATAATTTCCCATGCTATAAAATCAATGCATCACTTGCTTTGTTTATTTAACAGATGATAGAAAGGTGCAGGTTTACTCCTGCCATTCTAATTGCATGCTCCATAAGTGACCTTCATTTGAAGATGGAAATGGCAGCCTTGGGAATCAGGCAGACATTAAATGGGTCAACAAGTTCTTGTCATTTAAAAACTTACACAGAGCCAGATTTGCTCTTGCTGATCTGGTCAGTAGTTTTCTGTCTTCTTGGCCAGCCCTTCAGCCAGGGGAATAATGAAGCAACAGCATTAACAGCAAAACACTGGAAGGGTCAATCTCTAACTCACATACAGAAGATGATACAGGGGACTCATTCAAATATGAAGCCATATAGACCCACTTAGAGCATTCAAATGAAGATAAACAGGGAAGTAAATCCCTAGAGATGCAATTAATTAACAGCGGCACAAAAAGATTGAGATCTTGAGTGTTTGGTTTTCCACATGTAAACCCAGGTAAAAATCACCAAGGCTGAGACAAGACCTACGGTAGAAATAGGACTATTTCCTAGCAATAAGAAACTTTATGCGCTGCTTACTACAGCCATTGAGAACCAGAAAATTTAGCTAATCCGAATGTATAGCTTAATGTGAGTTTATGCTAAATAATAAAATCTACATCAAAGTTCTAAATTAGGACCCGAAGTTCTTTAAGACTCTCGTACAACTCACATGCCTCAGGACAGGCACAGCTGTGTCTCATTCCTGACACGGTTCTTTGATTTGTTCCTAAAAGATTCCACAGCTTCATCCCACTATTCCAATGTTTATCTTTCCCATCGGTCTCCTCCTTAAGTCCATCCCACAGTTGAAAACCATTACTCCTTTTCTTCCACAGCTTCTGAGAGCAGCCTATTACACACTTTTACATCTTTAAACTCTATCATCATGCTTGAAGTCTTTTCCTCCTTTACATCATGACATATTAACCCAATTTCCTCCAGTCCTTGACTGAGACCAATTTCCTCGACCTCTGATAATTTCCATTTTTTATTTCATTTGGTTCACCTCAAGTCGGTCCACATCTCAAATGCAGAATCCTAAACTGGGCACAACTGAGGCTTTGCCAGTGCTGACTACAGCACAGGGATTATTTCTCGTGCCTTACAAGCTATACTCATTCATACACTTCCTGCAGTGATAATGTTTTTTTTGCCACAGTACATCATTGATTTATCTTTTGTCCAACATAACTCCAGATCCTTTCCTGAAGAATTACTATCCTCTTCATCCTGCTACCAGGTAAGGATAGAAGCAACATCAGAAAGGCAAAACTATCTTATTGAAGAAAAGCCAGAACCCAAACTTCATGCTTAATTATACTTATGTCACTTACATTTATAAAAATTAAGGAATAAACCAAACTCATTCTATACTACATGAGCAAAGAGAGAAAAAGCATTAATTTCTTTTCCCCAAGTTCCTTCCTCCTACACTCCAAAACACCGAGTAAAACCAATTAAAGCTTTTAAGTTTTAGTTATTTTTTCCCTCTCCACTAGTAATTCTAGAAAACTTCACCAGTGATCAAACCAATTGCTTCAATTTTTATGCATCGCTATCTATTGTGGAACAACAGACAAAGTAAGCTGACTGCAGTAGTGTCCCAGACTGAACACTCAAAATGATCACAACTTCTTTGTTGCAGTTTGAGATTTTTCCCTTGCCACACATGGGTGGCTGAACTCAATTCGCTATTCAGCATTGCATTTGTTATGTAGGGGATTACTGTCCACAGTAACAATGATCCTCTTTCCACAAATTCCTTTTCCAGGCTAAGCATATAATAGAATATTGTTCCCATTGTAATCTTTTTCAAGGTGAAGGCACAACTAGAATGTATCAAATGCAGTGACGCTGAACATTTATGTATTTCATAAAGATCAATAAAGAGCAGACATCTATCAGCCAAACACGACAAGCAAGCCAAACAAGACAGCAAAGCTAAACAAATTTGGAAAAGCTGTGAAGTTTGAGTTTTTAACAGTGAACGTAACAACTGAGCAATTGATTGTGGGATCCTCATCACCACTAGGTATTTCTTAAAGCAAGATGACTTCTTTATTTTCTTTTTCTTTTTTTTTGGTTTTTGTTATTGTTTTTTTTGTTTGTTTGTTTTGTTGTTGTTTGGTTTGGGGTTTTTTGGTATTTTGTTTTTTCCCCTAAGGTCTGTTTCAACTCACACAGGAATCAACCCACAAATCAACAAGCTCTTCTCTGCTCCCCCTTCCTCCACTCCTAAACAAACATTAATCAGCCTCAGGCAGTTTGTGCAGCTTTTCCTCTTCTACTAGTAGGATTCTTAAGAAACATGCTGCAAACAATGAGAATACGCTGATCCTTTAACTGTGGAGGAGTCCTTGAGATATTTGGACAAATGATGGCTACAAATGAAAGAAGAAATAGAACAATTAACAAATAATTGGGACAAAACAGCACAATGTGCTGTCTCAAACAGAAGGGAGAAATTGGTTGTACTATTTCTGAGACTAAACACAGTTTAATGACAGAATTCCATTAAATGTTAGTGACAGAACTCTGCACATCAAAAGAGCCAAAAATGAGTTTAATAAACTTAAAACGGGGGCTAAATGAACTTATTTATGTCCTATTGAGGAGTTGCACACTAGTCTGAGAGATGCTTTGAAAAATTTATCAACTAGCTTTCAAAAGCTAGTTTTATGTGTGTGCACTCTCCTCCTTTGCTGTGTTTTCTTCAGCGTAACAGCTGAATACTATCTGTTGAAAACCAAATATTAGCTATTAATACCATAATGTAAGTACAGAATAGACCATTTTAGTTTCATCTTACTTAAGATAAAAAGAGATCTTTGAAATCATAGCTCAAAATGAAATGGAACATTTCCCCAGTTTGTAAGTAGAAAGGTCTGTAATAGAGCTAGCAGAAACGTTTTGGCAAAAAAATGACATTTTGACATTAGATTTTAAAATTAAATTTACATTAAATTTTTAATTTTGGCAAAAACCAATGTTGGGGCACTCAGATCTAATATGAAGCAATGTATCACAGAACAGAAATAGAAAAGATATTCCTTGACTCTTCCTTCTTGTTTACATGCACTATGTCTAATTAAGCTGACAGATCTTCCCTTTGGGTTTATATCTACTTTTTAGACTGGAACACAGCCTTATGGGATGTGGTGTTAGCAGTTTGTAGAAAACCTGAATTATTCTAAGCTGGTTGTGAGAAAGGGCCCAACATTTTCCAGATTTAACCAACATTGGTGTTGTTTTTCTGATGCCACAACTACATAAACCCCACACCTCCCTGAACACATTAACTACAGAAAAGATGTTACTGCCAACAAACACCAAAATCATTCAGAAATAAGATTTCCCAATGCTTTCAGGTACACAAGCAAGCACTGTTGGCTACGCAAACAGAATACATAGACCTAATATTAGGTATACAAGTCTGTAACTCTTTCTTCTGCTTTTTGCATGTTTCCAGAATTATGGAAACATGACGTGGCCGAGGTGCCCTACTGAGCAGTGAGCCCCAGCTGTACTTAATGAGTATTGTTTTCTGTGGATGGCACACAAATGAGATACCTGTAACTGCTGCTAAAATTAAATTTAAACAGGTAACAAGACTCTTGAGAACAGGCTGTACAAACTGCAATTTAAAAATCCTAAAGTTCTACCTGGAAGTCTTGAATGTCTAAGCAGACAGAAGTCCTGGTCTGCATTGCTATATTCTATCAAGCGCTGACAACAGTGAGCCAAATCCAATCATGCAGTAACAGTCTCTCTCCAGCTAATTGACAGCTTAATGATTTTAGAAGAATGTCACTGCAGATTCTTAACCATGGCCCTGCAAAGGGATTCCAAATGCCTTTTTCAGACATCCTACATGCTATTTGATTATTCAAAACATGTTTATTTCTCTTGAATGGAATTGCTTTTAGACTTTGACTGATGAATGTAAGGCTGTACAAGACCAAGCTGTAGTTTTTGCAAATAGTGTAATTTATAGACTACTATGCTGACTACATAATTGTGAAAGTTATTAATAATATTATCTGAATGCTGCTATTTCAGTATTTCTACTCTACATTGTAGTTTTTACAAACTGCAGTTGTACCATCTCCTGGCTGTACCAGGAAAACAGCAGAAAGGAACAGCCTCCCTCTAGAAAGGAGTTGAAGTTTGATAAAGCATGGGAAGGCTGTCTAAATAAAGCTCCTTTCTCATAGAAATCACAGAGGTATCTTGCTTATTTCATAGGCTTCTAATCCAAAGTTTGTTGTGAAAAGACAGTACTTGCCATCCTCTTCAAAACCCCAGCTGTATTCCCAAATATCGAAGAATCTTCACTACTGTCATGCCAGTGAGCTCAGACAACAAGAAAACAAGTTAGGAAATCTCAGTGCCTTAAGTTGCTGAGCCTTCTCCTTCCTATTTCCACCTTTAGGCATAACTCAACCCTTGAAACGCTGTTAAACACATCTCTTTCCTTTTCCCATATCCCTCTCTATCACCAGTTTGCAAGTGACTGCTGAGATAAGTAAATGGAAGGAATTAGTGAGTGACTTGAAGACAAGGGAGGAGACAATGGCAGAAGTGACTGTCTCTCAAATTTTGTCAAAATGAAGATTACCAGCAGGTAACATTTAAGATAAATTACA